>SJYC01094061.1:0-31783 GCA_006408675.1 Madoqua kirkii | reverse complement strand
TTATATGATATTATGATGGTTCAATGCCATTCTCCCAAATCATCCCACCCTCGCCCTCTCCCGCAGAGTCCCAAAGACTGTTCTATACACCTGTGTCTCTCTTGCTGTCTCGCATACAGGGTTATCATTACCGTCTTTCTAAATTCCATATATAGGCGTTAGTATACTGTGTTGGTGTTTTTCTTTCTGGCTTGCTTCACTCTCTATTTATTTGCCCCTGTCGGGTCTTATTTGCAGCCTATGGGATCTTCTGTTGAGACTTTCTCTAGTTGTGGTGTGTGGGCTCTAGAGCACATGGGCTTACGTGCCCTGCAGCGTGTGAGATGTTGGTTCCCCAGCCAGGGACTGAACCCACGTCCCCAGCATTGGAAGGTGGAGTCCCACCCCCTGGACCCCCAGGGAAGTCCTGTCTAAGTCTAGCAGTCTGAACCTGTAATTCCAGACTCCCTATTTATCCCTCCCTCCACGCTTTCCCCTGTGGTATCCATGAGTTTGTTTACTATGTGTGTGAGTTTGTTTCTGGTCTATAAGTAAGTTCATTGGTATCGTATTTCAGATTCCTCAAATAAGTGATACCATCATGTTTATTTCTGTCTGACTTCACTTTGTATGACCACCTCTCGATTCCTTCACATTACTGCAAGTGCCATTATGTCACTGTCTTTGATGTCTGAGTCGTAACTCAGTGGCATATACAAAGATATCTGTATAGAATGCCTCTTGTTTATGCTTTCGTTGTTGATGGACGCTTAGGTGGCTTCCATGTCTTGCTATTGTAGACAGTGCTGCTGTGACCCCTGGGATGCATGCATCTTTGGGATTTAGTTTTCTCCTGGTTTAACCCCAGGAGTGTGACTGCTGCTCATGCGGTAGCTCTATTTTTAGTTTTTAAGGAACCTCCATACGCTTCTCCAGAGCGGATATGCCAGTGTTCATGACCACCAAAGGGCAAGGGGTTTCCTATTCCTCCACATCCTCTCCACATTTATGTATGAGTTGTACCCTTTTAGATGATGGCCTTCTGACCAGTGTGAGGTGCAACGCATTGGAGTTTAGACCTGCGTTTCTGTAATCACTGGGCTTCCCCAGTGACTCAGCAGTCAAGAATCCACCTGCAGTGCAGGAGACCAGGGTTCCACCTCTGGGTCAGGGAGATCCTGGGGAGGAGGAAATGGCAAGCCACTCCAGTAGTCTTCCCTTAAAAGTCCTTAAAAGGACAGAGGAGCCTGGCGTGCTACAGTCCAAAGAGTCAGACATGATTGAGTGATGGAGCACACTCTCAGATATTTAGGGATGCTGACCACCTTTTCCTGTGCCTGTTGCCCATCTTTTCCTGTGCATATTGCCCGTAAGTATATCTTCTTTGGAGAACTATCTGTTGAGCCCTTCTGTCTAATTTTATTTATTTATGTACTTATTTATCCATTCATCCATTCATTGCTGTGCATGGGCTTTTTGTAGTTGCAGTGACCAGGGATCGCACCCACATTCCCCACATTGGATGGCAGACTCCCAGCCACTGGACTACTCAAGAATTCCATGCCCAGTTTTAAAGTTGGATTGTTTGTAGTTTTTATATTGTTTTCTGAGCTGGTGGTATATTTTGGAAAGGAAGCTCTAGTTGGTCATCCCGTTTGTCGATGTTTTCCTCCAGTCTGTTGGTTGCATTTGGATGGTGATGGCTCCCTCTGAGGTGTTAAAGATGATAAGTTTGATGAGGTCCTCTTTGTTTAATTATGATTTTGTTTCTGTTGCCTTGGAAGGCTGACCTGAGAAAAACATAACTAGGAATTATGTCAGAGAATGTTTTGCCTGATGTTCTCTTCTAGTAGTCTTTTGATGTCATGTTTAAGTCATTAAGCCTTTTTGAGTTTGTGTCTGTTGTATGAGGGAGTGTTCCAACTTAATTGATATGTGTATGTTCAGCTTCCTCAGTCCCACTTGCTGAAGGGACTGTCTTTTCTCTCTTGTATATTCCTGCCTCCTGTACTGAAGATTAATTGGCCATAGGTGTGTGAGTTTATTTCTGGTGTCTCTGTTCCTTTCCTCTGGTCAGTCTTCTGCTTTTGTGCACGTTCCATGCTGTTTTGTCACTGTAGCTTGGAAGTATTGTCTGAAGTCTGGGCAGCTCTGTTCTTTTTTCACAGGATTGGTTTGGTACTTCTGGGTTTTTATGTTTCCTTGGATTATTCTAGTTCTGTGAAAATGGTCATGGGTACTTTGATAGGCCTGGCATGAAATCTGTAGTTTGCTTTGGATGGTAAGACTCTTTAAATAATCCTGATACTTCATTCCAGGAGCATAGGGTGGCTTTCCACTTCTTTGGATCATCTTCAGCTGCCTTTAATCAATGTATCATAGTTGTCAGCATATGAGTCTCTTACCTCCTTGGTCAGGTTTAGTTTTAGGTATCTTTGTTTTTCAGTGATTTTGAACAGGATTGTTTGTTTTCTTAGCTTTACTCTTCCATTCTGATATTCTGTTGCTGGTGTGAAGAAATGCAGTTGATCTCTGCACATCAATCTTGTATCCTGCTATCTGGCTGGACTTGTTTACTGGTGCCTATAACTGACGTGTGGCAATTTTAGGATGTTATCTATATAGTATCACATTACCTGCATACTGTGACAGTCGTACCTCTTTGATTCCAATCTGGATGCCTTTCATTTCTGTTTCTTAGCTGACAGTTGTAGATAGGACTTCCAGTCCCGTGTTGAAGAGAAGGCGTGCAAGCGGGCTCCCTTTTCTTCTAGATTTTAGTTGGAAGGCTATCAGCTTGTCGTGATTGAGTATTGTTTACTGTGGGTTGGTCCTGCAGAACTATTATATTGAGATATGTTCCCTCTGTAGCTGTTTTGGGAGGGGTGTTTATGATGAATGGATGTTGAGCTGTATGAAATGCTTTTCCTGCATCTGTGGAGATGATAATGTGGTTTTGTCTTTTCCTTTGTTGATGTGCGGGCTCATGTTGATTTATTTGTGTTATGTTGACCCATCCTTCTGAGCCTGAAATGAATCCAACTTGAATGTGGTGTGTGATCTTTGTGTGTGTGTGTGTGTGTGTGTGTGTGTGTGTGTGTGTGTGTGCTTAGTCACTCAGTTGTGTCCAACTCTCCGTAACCCCATGGACTGTAGCCCGCCAGGCTCCTCTGTCCATGGGGATTCTCCAGGCAGGAATATTGGAGTGGGTTGTCATGCCCTCCTCCAGGGGATCTTCTCAGCTCAGGGATCGCATCCAGGTCTCCTGCACTGCAGGTGAATTCTTTAGGGTCTGAGCCATCAGAGAACCCCAAGAATCTGGAGTGGGTAGCCTATCCCTTCTTCAGGGGAACTTCCCGACCTGGGAATCAAACGGGGGTCTCCTGCATTGCAGGTGGATTCTTTACCAGCTGAGCTACCAGGGAAGCATGTTGTAATAGTTTGTGTATAGAAAAGCAGCTCAGTTAAACATATGTATATCTATCTATTCCTTGTTATAATGTTTCTTTTTTAGTTCCTTGTTAGACATTGAATAGAGTTCCCTGTGCTATACAGTAGGACCTTGTCTGTTTTATATATATTAGTCTGCATCTGCTAATCCCAAACTCCTAATTTATGCCTTCCCCACCCTTTCCCCCGTACTGACCATGAGGTTTTTTTTTTCTGTGTATGAGTCTGTTTGAGGTTTTCAAATAAGTTTATTTATATCATATTTCAGATTCCACATATAAGTGATATAAGTAATCTCACAGGATAATTGTCTTTTTCCATCTGACTTCACTTTATATGATCAACTCTCCATCTGTCCATGTTACTGCAAGTGGCATTATGTGGTTATTTCTTGATGGCTGAGTAGTATGTGTTCAGTTGCCCAGTCGTGTCCAACTCTTTGTGACCCCAGGGGCTCCTCTGTCCATAAGATTTTCCTGGCAAGAATGCTGGAGTGGGCTGCCGTTTCCTCCTCCAGGGCATCTTCCTCACCCAGGGATCGAACTCATGTCTCCTGCATCTCCTCCACTGCAGGCAGATTCTTTACCTTTGAGCCACTTCTGTCTGTCCATGTTGTTGCACATTGCATTATGTCATTTTTCGGTTGATGACTGAGTGGTCTATCCATGTGTATATATAGACATATCCATATATCTCTGTAGAGCACAACTTCTTTTATGCATTCATCTGTTAATGAACGTTTAGGTGCCTTCCACATCTTGGCTACTGTGGATAGTGCCGCTATGACCCTTGGAGTGTGTGTACCTTTTTGAATTAGAGTTTTCTGTGAGTATAAGCCAGGAAAGGGATTCCTGGATCATGCGGTAACTGTTTTTAGTTTTTAAAGAACCTCCATACGCTTCTTCATAGTAGCTGCACCAACTTTCAAAGAGTAGCATGGTTCCTTTTATTCATATCCTCTCTAGCATTAATTATTTGTAGCCCTTTTGATGATGGCCATCTGAACAGCGTGAGTGACAACTCTTTGGAGTTCTGACTTGCGCTTTAATAATTATGGATGTTGACCATCTTTTCATGTGTCTTTGCCTAGGGGTAGTCTTCTTGGTGAACTGTCTGAATCTTCTGCCCAATTTTAAAGCTGGGTTGTTTGTGGTTTTGGTATGGAGTTGTATGAGCTGTCGGTGCATTTTGGAAATGAAGCCCTTGTCAGTCACTCTGGATATTTTCTTCCAGTCTGTTGGTGTGTTTTGCTCTTATTTATGGTTCCCATTGCTGTGTAAAATATGGTAAATTTGATGAGGTCCTGTTTGTTTAGTTTTGCTTTTGTTTCAGTTGCCTTGGAAGAATGATGACAGAAAAACATTACTTTGATTTATATCCGAAAATATATTGTTCTTTTCAAGGAGCTTGTGGTGTATTGTGTTGTATTTAAGCCATTTTGAGTTTATTTCTGTTGTTTTGTTTTGTTTTGTTTTGTTTTTTACTTTATTTTGCTTTACAATACTGTATTGGTTTTGCCATACATTGACATGAATCAGCCATGGGTGTACATCAGTTCCCAATCCTGAACCCCTGTCCCACCCCATATCATCTCTCTGGATCATCCCCGAGCACCAGCCCCAAGCATCCTGTATCCTGTATCAAACATAGACTGGCGATTTGTTTCTTACCTGATAGTATACATGTTTCAATGCCATTCTCCCAAATCATCCCACCTTCTCCCTCTCCCATATAGTCTAAAAGTACGTCCTATACATCTGTGTCTTTTCTGCTGTCTCACATAGAGGGTTATCATTACCTTCTTTCTAAATTCCATATATATGTGTTTATTTTTGTGTGTGACGTGAGAGTCTCTCAACTCATTCACATGTGGCTGTTCAGGTCTTCAAGTACCACTATTTGAAAGACTATCTTTTCTCAATGTATGTTCCTACTTCCTGTCTCAAAGACTGGTTGACTGTAGGTGTGTGGGTTTATTACTGGGCTCTCTGACCTATGCTGGGAAGATTGAGGGCAGGAGGAGAAGGGAGCGACAGAAGATGAGATGGTTGGCTGCATCACTGACTCAATGGACATGAGTTTGAATAAACTCTGGGGAGATCGTGAAGGACAGGGAAGCCTGGCATGCTGCAGTCCATGGGGTCACAAAGAGTCAGACATGGCATACCGCTGGACAGCAACAGCTGACCTGTGCCTTCGATCCATGTGACTGTTTTATGCTAGTTCCATGAAGTTTGGATTACTGCAGTTTGGTAGTATTGTCTGAATTCTGGGCAGCTTTTTTCTTTTTGCGTAGGATTGCTTTGGTTATTCTAGGTCTTTTATAGTCCCATACACATTTTAGGATTATTTATTCTAGTTTTGTGAAAAATATCACGGTTAGTTTGATAGGTATCACAGGAAATCTGCAGTTTGCCTTGGCTATTAGGGCCAATTAAAAGCCATGATTTTTTCTACTCCAAGAGCGTGGGATGAGTGTCCACTTCTTTGGGTCATCTTCAGAGTTGCATTTGAAGTTGCATTTATCAATGTTTTTAAGTTGTCAGCAAATAAGTCTCTCACCTCCTTGGTCATGTTTATTGATACGTGTTGTGGTTTTTGAAACAGTTTTAAATGGGATTGCTTTGTTTGCTTAAATGGGATTGTTTTGTTTACTTTTCTTTCTGAAATTTCATTGTTAGCCGGAGGAAGTGGAAGAGATTTCCTTGTGTCAGTGTTGTATCCTGCTGCCATGATGAATTTGTTCACCAGTGCTAGTAGCTGATGCAGGGTGTCATTAGGGTGTCGTCTGTGTAGTATCACGCCACCTGAATGCCATGAATGTCCTTATTCTTTCCTACCAATCTGGATACCTTTCATTATTGTTCCTTGTCTGATTGTCATGGGTAGGACTTCCAGTTCCATGTTGAATAGAAGGGATGCCAGTGGGCTCCCTTTCTTCTTCCAGATTTTAGTTGGAAGGCTATCAGCTTGTCACCATTGAGTATTCTGTTTGCTGTGGGTTGGTTCTGTGTAGCTTTTTTTATGTTGAGATATATTCCCTCCATACGTATGGGATTGTTTTGTTTACTTTTCTTTCTGAAATTTCATTGTTAGCAGGAGGAAGTGGAAGAGATTTCCTTGTGTCAGTGTTGTATCCTGCTGCCATGATGAATTTGTTCACCAGTGCTAGTAGCTGATGCAGGGTGTCATCAGGGTGTCGTCTGTGTAGTATCACGCCACCTGAATGCCATAAACGTCCTTCTTCTTTCCTACCAATCTGGATACCTTTCATTATTGTTCTTTGTCTGATTGTCATGGGTAGGACTTCCAGTTTCATGTTGAATAGAAGGGATGCCAGTGGGCTCCCTTTCTTCTTCCATATTTTAGTTGGAAGGCTATCAGCTTGTCACCATTAAGTATTCTGTTTGCTGTGGGTTGGTCCTGTGTAGCTTTTTTTATGCTGAGATATATTCCCTCCATAGCCACTTTAGGAAGAGTGCTGATGATGAATGGATGTTGAATTGTGTGAAATGCTTTCCCTGGGTCTGTGGAGATGATTCTGTCATGGTTTTTGTCTTTTCCTTTGTTGGTGTGCTGGATCACTTTCATTAATTTGCATTTGTTGAAGCATCCTTGTGAACCTTATGAATCCAACTTGATTGTAGAGTGTGTGTGAGGGCTCAGTTCCTTCTGTGGAGTCCTGCTCTTTGTGACCCCATGAACTGTAACCTGCCAGGCTCCTCTCTTCATGGGATTCTCTAGGCAAGAATACTGGAGTGGATTGCCATGCCTACCTCCAGAGGATCTTTCCAACTCAGGGATTGAACCCACATCTCTTATGTATCCTGAATTGGCAGGGGGCGTCCTTTACTACTAGTGCTACCTGAGAAGGGCATGGTGTGGTGTATGATTCCCATTTATTTTTTTGATTGAAGTATCATTGAGTTACAGTGTTGTGTTGGTTCCTGCTGTATAGACAAGTGACTCGGTTATACATATATATATATATGTATATGTATATATCTACTTTAGTCATATTGCTTATGGTTATAGTTCCTGTAAGATGTTGAATATAGTCCCCTGTGGTATACAGAAGGACCTTGTTTCTATGCTTTATATATATTTTTAAAATGTTTGTTTGTTTAGCTGTGTCGGGTCTTAACTGAGGCCTGTGGGATCTTTTGTTGAGGCTTTCTCTAATTTCAGCCTCTGGACTCTAGACAATGTGGGCTTAGTTGCCCTGTAGCATGTAGGGTGTTAGTTTCCCAACTGGAGATAGACCCCACGTTCCCCAGCATTGGAAGTTGGACTGCCAACCACTGGACCTCCAGGTAAGTCCCCTCTGTTTTATGTATAGCAGTCTGAATCTGCTAATTCCAAACTCCCACCACCCCCTCCACCCCATGCTTTCTCTGTGGTATCCATGAGTTTTCTATGTGTCTGAGTCTGTTTCTGGTTTGCAAATAAGTTCATTGGAATCATAGTTCAGATTCCTCATTTAAGGGATACCATATTATTTGTCTTTGCTGCAAATGCCATTATGTCATTCTTTTTTTTGATGTCTGAGTAGTATTTCAGTATGCATGTATAGAGATTTCCATATATCTGCATAGAGTACATCTTGTTCAAGCATGTTAATGGACATTGAGATGGCTTCCATGTTTTGGCGATTGAAAGCAGTGCTGCTGTGACCATTGAGGTGCATGTATCCTTGGAATTAGAGTTTTCTCCGAATGTAAGCCCAGGAGTGTGACTGCTGCTCATATGGTAGCTCTCTTTTTAGTTTTTGAAGAATTTCCATACTTTTCTCCGGAACAGGAGGGCCAGTTTTCATGGCCACCAGAGGATAGGGAGTTCTTTTTTCTCCACATCCTCTCCAGCATCCAAATATTTGTAGCTCTTTTGATGGTGGCCTTCTGACCAGTGTAAGGTGGCAACTCATTTGAGTTTTGACTTGTGCTGGGCTTCCCCAATGGCTCAGCAATAAAAAAAAATCCACCTACAATGCAGGAGGCTCATATTCACTCCCTGGGTTGGGAGATCCCTTGAAGGAGGGAAATGGGAACCCACTCCAGTATTCTTACATGAGTAATCCCGTAGACGGAGGAGTCTGGCAGGCTATAGTCAAAAGGGTCACAAAGAGTCGTACACACCTGAGTGACTGAGCACCCTCTCTAATAATTTGGGGTGTCAGCCATCTTTTCACATGCTTATTGCTCACGGGTATATCTTCTTTGGAGAACTGTCTTTTGAGGTCTTGCTTTGCTTTACTTTCCCTTTCTGATATTCTGTTGTTAGTGTGAAGAAATGCAGCTGACTTCTATACATTAATCTTGTATTCTGCTATCTTGCTAAATGTGTTTACCAGTGCTGTTGATTGTAGTTGATGCGTGGCATCTTTAGGAGGTTGTCGCTACAGCATCATGTCACTGCGTTCCATGACAGCCATATCCCTTTGCTTCCAACCTGGATACCTTTCATTTCTGATTCTTGGCTGATTGTTGTGGGTAGGACGTCCATATTGAAGAGGAGGTGTGAAGTGGGCTCTTTAGGAGGTTGTCGCTACAGCATCATGTCACTGCGTTCCATGACAGCCATATCCCTTTGCTTCGAACCTGGATACCTTTCATTTCTGATTCTTGGCTGATTGTTGTGGGTAGGACGTCCATATTGAAGAGGAGGTGTGAGGTGGGCTCCCTTTCTTCTTCTAGATTTTAGTTGGAAGACTATCAGCTTGTTACGGTTGAGTATTATGTTTGCTGTGAGTTGGTCCCACGTGGCTTATATTGAGAGATAGTTTCCCTCCATCCCTACTTTAGGAAGAGTGTTTATGATGAATGGATGTTAATCATATGAAATGCTTTTCCTGGGTCTGTGGAGATTATCCTGTGGTTTTTATCTTTTCCTTTCTTGACGTTCATTAACTTGCATTTGTTGAAGCATCCTTGTAAACCTGAGATGAATCCAACTTGACTATGGTGTATGAGTCCTCTTTTTTTTTTTGTTTGACTGAAGTACCATTAATTTACAGTGTTGTGATAATTCCTGGTGTATTGACAAGGGACTCAGTTAAATATATATGTATAACTTTTCTTTGACATATTGCTTAGGATGATAATTTCTATAAGACAGTTTGTGGAGTTCCCTGTGCTGTACAGGAGGTCCTTGTTTCTCTGTTCTATCCATGTTATAAATATTTATTTAGCTGTCAGGTCTTAGCTGCACCACGTGGGATCTTTTGTTGAGACTTTCCCTACTTGTGGCCTGTGAGTTCTAGAGCATGTGGGCCTAGCTGCCATGCAGCATATGAGATGTTAGCTCCCCATGCAGGGATCAAACCCGCTTCTCCTTCATTGGAAGGTGGACTCCCTACCTCTGGACTTCCAGGGAAGTCCTCTCTGTTTTATGTATAGTAGTCTGAATCTGCTAATCCCTGATTCTCAATTGATCCATCCCCTCCCCTTTCCCTTGTGGTGGTCATGAGTTTTTTCTGTGTGAGTCAGCTTCTGGTTTGCAAGTAAGTTCATTGGTATCATATTTCAGATCCCTTGTATAAGTGATATCTACGATATTTGTTTTTCTCTGACTTCACGTCACATGATCATCTCTCAGACCCTCCACATTGCTGCAAATGCTATTATGTCATTCTTCTTTGATGCCTTCCGGGGTCTAGCCCCGGTGGATCCAGGGTGATTCGAAGGTGGGGACAGAGTTGGCATCCTTGGAAAAAATACATATTTAATTACAGATATATAGAGAGATTAGAAACGGATAGTGTAGTAGGAAAATTAGTGGAGAAAAAGAGGCTGAATAACTTAGCTTATGTGGAATAGCATCCATGCTCCAGATGGGAATTCAGCCAAAAAAACAGGGAGCAAGAAAGAACGACATGGGGGAGTCAGTCTTTCCAGGAACTGATCCCATTTTTTTATTTTTAGGTTTGCTTATATCCGAGGGATGGGGGAGCCTGGTGGGCTGCCGTCTATGGGGTCGCACAGAGTCAGACTTGACTGAAGCAACTGAGCAGCAGCAGCAGCAGCAAGTCCAAAACATCCCGTGCCTCTCACAGTTGGGGGGTTGTAAACAATCACATGTGGCCAGACGAACCTATACAGGCAGGCTAGATAACCTTCAGAGTTCATAAGTTGAAACACTCTTGTCACACCCAGGAATTTTTATTACCTTGGAGCTGCACGTTTACTCCTTCTCCGAGAGAAATGGTTATGGGGGAGAGCTCCCCGTAAAGTCAGAGATGTAGGTGAAAGCTTAAAACAGACTCTGGTTTGGGGGTTAGATGCTCGGGAACAGGGGGTTTCCTGAGGCTTGATCACGCCTTTGTGTATGCCAAGCTTCCTTCCTCATGACCTTTGCCAAGGGCGGAGTTCCTCACGCTGGCCCCCGGCAGATGCCTGAGTAGTATTTCAGTATGTGTATATAGAGAGATCTGTATGTCTATATGGGGGCTTCCCCAGTGGCTCAGTGGTAAAGAATCTGCCTGAAATGCAGGAGACACAGGTTCAATCCCTGGGTCAGGAAGATCCCATGTAGGAGGGCATGGCAACCTAGTCCAGTATTCTTGCCTGGAGAATCCCATGGACAGAGAAGCCTGGCAGGCTTCGGTGCATAATTTGCAGAGTTGGACAGGACTAAAGTGACTGAGCATACATATATCTACATAGAGTACATCTTGTTTATGCATTCATCTGTTGATGGACATTTAAGTGGCCTTTGTCTTGGCTATTATAAGCAACACTATTGTGACTCTTGGGGTTCATGAATCTTTTGGAATCAAGCATCTTCTCTGTAGACAAGCCTGTATGACTGCTCCTCACATGGTAGCTCTATTTTTTAGTGTTTGAAGGAACCTCTGTTCTCCTCCCATAACAGCTGTACCAGTTTTAAGTGGCCACCAAAGGATAGGGTCATTTCTTTTTCTTTACATCCTCTCCTGCATTTATTATTTGTAGCCCTTGTGATAATGGCCTTCTGAGCAGCATGAGGTGACAACTCATTTGAGTTTTGACTTGAGCTTCTCTAATAATTACAGATATTGTCCATCTTTTCGTGTATCTGTTGCCCACAGGTATATCTTCTTGGGAGAACTGTCTGTTGAGGTCTTCTGCCCAACTTTATTTACTTATTTATTTATTCATCCATCCATTCTTTTTTTTTTCCTTTGGCTTTGCCAGTTCCTCATTGCTGTTACAGGCTCGCTCTCGTTGAAACGGGCGGGGGTGACTGATTCTCCATAGTTGCAACAGGCAAGGGTGACTGACTGTCCATAGTTGCATCAGACAGGGGTGTCTGACTCTCCATTGCATGGTCCAGGCTTCTCACTGTGGTGGTCTCTCTTGTTGTGGAGTACAGGCTCTAGGCATTCGAGCTTCAGTTGTTGCATATGGGCTCAGTATTTGCAGTTCATGGGGTCTAGAGACTCCCATTTGAATGCAGAGTTCCAAAGACTAGCAAGGAGGGTTAAGAAAGCCTTCCTCAGTGATCAGTGCAAAGAAATACAGGAAAAAATAGAACGGAAAAGACTATAGATCTCTCTTCAAGAAAATGAGAGATACCAAGGGAACATTTCGTGCAAAGATAGGCACAATAAAGGACAGAAATAGTATGGACCTAACAGAAGAAGAAGATATTAAGAAAAGGTGGCAAGAATACACACAAGAATGATACAAAAAAGATCTTCATGACCCAGTTAAGCACGATGGTGTGATCACTCATCTAAAGCCAGACATCCTGGAATGCCAAGTCAAGCGGGCCTTAGGAAGCATCACTATGAACAAAGCTAGTGGAGGCAATGGAATTCCAGTTGAGCTATCTCAAATCCTAAAAGATGATGCTGTGAAACTGCCAATATGCCAGCAAATTTGGAAAACCCAGCAGTGGCCACAGGACTGGAAAAGGTCAGTTTTCATTCCGATCCCAAAGAAAGGCAATGCCAAAGATGTTTAAACTATGACACAATTGCACTCATTTCACAAGCCAGCAAAGTGATGCTCAAAATTCTCCAAGCCAGGCTTCAACAGTACGTGAACTGTGAACTTCCAGATGTTCAAGCTGGTTTTAGAAAAGGCAGAGGAACCAGAGATCAGATTGCTGACATCTGCTGGATCATCAAAAAAGCAAGAGAGTTTCAGAAAAATATCTACTTCTGCTTTGTTTACGCCAAAGCTTTTGACTTTGTGGATCACAACAAACTGGAAAATTCTTCAAGAGATGGGAAAAGCAGACCACCTGACCTACCTCCTGAGAAACCTGTATGAAGGTCAGAAGCAACAGTTAGAACTGGACATGGAACAACATACTGGTTCTAAATAAGAAAAGGAGTATGTCAAGGCTGTATATTGTCACCCTGCTTATTTAACTTATATGCAGAGTACATCATGAGAAATGCTAGACTGGATGAAGCATAAGCTGGAATCAAGATTGCTGGGAGAAACATCAATAACCTCAGATATGCAGATGATACCACCCTTATGGCAGAAAGTGAAGGAGAACTAAAGAGCCTCTTGATGAAAGTGAAAGAGGAGAGGTTTTCCAGCTTTTTCAGCTGGCTTAGAACTCAACTTTCAGAAAACTAATATCATGGCATCTGGTCCCATCACTTCATGGCAAATAGATAAGGGAAACAGTGGAAACAGAGACAGACTATTTTCTTGGGCTCCAAAATCACTGCAGATAGTGACTGAAGCCATGAAATTAAAAGACACTTACTCCCTGGAAGAAAGGTTATGACCAACCTAGACAGTATATTAAAAAGCAGAGACATTACTTTGCCAACAAAGTTTCATCTAGTTGGTTTTCCCAGTAGTCAAGTATGGATGTGAGAGTTGGACTAGAAAGAAAGCTGAGCACTGAAGAATTGATGCTTTTGAACTGTGGTGTTGGACAAGACTCTTGAGAGTCCCTTGAACAGCAAGGAGATCCAACCAGTCCATCCTAAAGGAAATCAGTCCTGAATATTCCTTGGAAGGACTGATGCTAAAGCTCCAATACTTTGGCCACCTGAATGCGAAGAGCTGACTCATTTTAAAAGACTCTGATGCTGGGAAAGATTGAAAGCAGAAGTGGACAACAGATGGATGGATGCTTGGCATCACCAACTCAATGGACATGGGTTTGAGTAAACTCTGGGAGTTGGTGATGGACACAGAGGCCTGGCGTGCTGTAGTCCATGAGGTCACAAAGAGTTGGACACAGCTGAGCAGCTGATCTGAACTGGATCTATAGAGCATTGGCAGGCTGAAGTGGTTGTGGCATGCATACACATTGCCATGTGGGATCTTACTGGAATAGGTGTTGAACTCGTGTCCCCTGCTTTAGAAGTCAGACTCCCAACCACTGGACCACCAGGGAATTCCATACCCAATTTTAAAATTGGGTTGTTAGTAGTGTTGATACTGAGTTGTTGAGCTGATGATATATGGAAATGAAGCCCTCATTGGTCAACCCATTTGCAGATATTTTCTCCCAGTCTATAGGTTGTGTTTTGATTGTGTTTTATGATTCCCTTGGCTATTTAAAAGAGGTTAAGTTTGATGAGGTCCTGTTTGTTGAGTTGTGATTTTGTTTCTGTTGCCTTGGATTTATGTCATAGAATGTTCTGCCTAATGTTCTCTTGTAGCAGTCTTCTGGTGTCATGCTTTCTCTTTCTCTTTTAAGTCATTTTGAGTATATTTCTGTGTGTGGTATGAGGTACTGTTCCAACTTCGTTTACTGCCATGTGGATGTCCAGCTTCCCCAATACCACTTATTGAAGGGACTGTCTTTTCTCTTATATACTCTCCCCTCCTGTGTCAAAGATTAATCGACTGAAGATACATGAGTTTACTTCTGGTGTGTCTGTCCTGTTTCCTTAATCAATCTGCCACTTTTTGTATCATTTCATGCTGTTTTGGTTACTGTAGTTTGGTAGTATTGTCTGAATTCTCAGCAGCTTTTTTTTTTTTTTAATTGGAGGATAATTGGTTTACCATGCCGTTTTGTTTTCTACCATACATCAACATGAATGAGCCAGAGGTATACCTGTGTGCCTGCCCTCCTGAATGCCCTTCCCTTCTCTCTCCCCATCCCATTCCTCTGGATGTCAGAGTTCTGGGTTGAGCTCCCTGTGTCACACAGCAGATTCCCATCTGCTCTGTTTTACTTACAGTAATGTGTATGCTTCCATGAAACTGTCTCCGATCTTCCCACCCTGTCCCTCCCACTCTGTGTCCACAGGTCTGTTCTCTATGTTTTTGTCTCCATTGCCACCCTGCAAATAGGTTTATCAGTACCGTCTTTCTGGATTCCATGTACATATGTTAATACAATATTTGTTTTTCTCTTTCTGACTTATATCAGTCTGTATAATAGGTTCCTCATTAAGACAGACTCAAATGCATTCTTTTTTATAGCTGAGTAATACTCCATTGCATGTGTATACCACAGTTTCTGTATCCATTTATCCACTGATGAATTCATAGGTTGCTTCCATGTCCCAACTGTTGTTAAAAGTGCTGCAGCAAACATTGGAATACATGTGTCTCTTTCATTTACTGTTTTCTCAGGGTATGTGCTCAGTAGTGGGATTGTTGTGACATATGATAGTTCTTTTCCTAGTTTTTTAAGGAATCTCCATACTGTTCTCCATAGCGGCTATATCAATTTACATTCCTACCAACAGTGCAGTAGGTTTCCCTTTTCTCCACATCCTCTCCAACATTTATTTTTTTCAATGATGGCCATTCTGACCAGTCTGAGATGATAACTCATTGTAGTTTTGATTTGCATTTCTCTAGTATTGCATGATGTTGAGCATCTTTGCATGTGTTTTTTGGCCATCTGGATTTCTTCTTTGGAGAAATGTCTGTTCAGTTCATCTGCCCATTTTTGGATTGGGTTGTTTGTTTTTCTGGTATTGAGCTGCATGAACTGCTTATATATTTTTTAGATTAATCCTTTGTCATTTGTTTCATTTACACTTATTTTCTCCCACTCTGAGGACTGTCGTTTAATCTTGTTTATTGTTTTCTTTGTTGTGCAAAAGCTTTTAAGTTTAGTTAAGTCCCATTTGTTTACTTTTGTTTTTATTTCCATTACTCTAGGAGGTGGGCCAAAGAGGATGTGCTATGACATATCTTTTCCTCTAAGATCTTTATAATTTCTGGCCTTACATTTAAATCTTTAATCTATCATGAATTTATTTTTGGGTATTCTTTTAGAAAGTACTCTAGGTTCATTCTTTTACATGTCGCTGTCCAGTTTTCCTAGCACCACCTATTGAAAAGGCTCTCTTTTCTCCATTGTATATTCTTGCCTCCTTTGTCAAAGATAAGGTGCCCATAGGTGTATATGTTTATCTCTGGGCTTTCTGTCTTGTTCCATTGGTCTGTATTTCTGTTATTGTGCCAGTATCATACTGTCTTAATGACTGTAGCTTTGTAGTATAGTCTGAAATCAGGAAAGTTGATTCCTCCAGCTCCATTCTTCTTATTATGATTGCTTTGACTATTTGGGGTCTTCTGTGTTTCCATATAAATTGTGAAAATTTTATTCTAGTTCTGTGAAAAATACCATTGGTATTTTGATAGGTATTGCATTCAATCCATAGATTACTTTGGATAGTATAGTCATTTTCACAGTATTGATTCTTCCAGTCCAAGAACATGGTATATCTGTTTGTGTCATCTTTGACTTCTTTCATCAGTGTCTTAAAGTTTTCTGCATACAGGTCTTTTGTCTCTTTAGGTAGGTTTATCCCTAGGTATTTTATTCTTTTTGTTGCAGTAGTGGATGGGATTGTTTCCTTAACTTCTCTTTCTGATTTTTCATTGTTTCTGTACAGACATGCAAGGGATTTCTGTGTATCCTAAGACTACTATAGTCATTGAGTAGCTCTAGGAATTTTCTGGTGGAATCTTTAACATTTTCTATGTATAGTTGCCAGGAGCCACCACGGGAGATCCCACCCATGACAAGGTCATGTGGAAGAGAACTGTTAAGCAAGGCTTCAGGACTCAAGGGGCTCCCTAGGCTTTCTCGAGCATCTACCCCAAAACCAGAATCTGTATGTTTTACTATTTCATGACTTTCACCAACTCCTCTGATATTAACAGGGGGCTATTCCTGACCACCTTTCTCTGGAGAAAATTAACTTAGGGCTATAGCTAATAAGTCTCCTGGACATGAGAGGAATATTTTCAATCAAAATCCCTCTGTTAGCATTCTAGCATGCTTGGCAGGTATATCCAGACTCTTGTAGCTATGCATATGATTATTTACAGCCTACCAACTATGAGAGGCACAGAAAGCCTAAAACATAGAGCCTTTTAAAGAGTTAAAAGTTATTGGAGTAGTGCTGGCATAGGATTTCATTATTGGGCCAGTGCTTGTTGCTAAGTTCCCCTATCTCTTATCCACTGTGCACCTGGGAGTGCATTAGTTAACATAGTTGGAAAGTAAGAAAAACAAGTGTAGCCTTGAAATTAACCACATCAGACTTTTGAGCTAATTGGTTCTTTCTTGTAACTCATTGCACCTTTGCTCCATGAGAATTGTAACTCGTTTAATACTTTCTGAAGCTGACATTGGTTAGAAGTATAAAGAAAAAACATTTCAAGGGAAAATAAGTTTTCTCATTGAGAAACCTTTCTCAAAAGAGGGTCATAAAATGTTCACAGGCCTCCAAGGGCAGAAGATAATGTACACAATATTGTTTTGGGGAAAGGTTTGCAGAAAAAATCCTGGTTTTGATAAAGACAACAGAGATGTAATATTTGGGCTGACTCTGTATGACTTTGCATCTTTCATTTCCTTCTATGTATAAGACAAGGTATAAAAGTACCTTTTTAAAAAAAAGCTGTTGGGCCTCACTCGAAGAAGCTTGGTCACCTCATGTTTTTCTTTTTTTTTTTTCTCTCTCTCTTTTCTTTTTCAGGCTGATCCCTTGGAACACAGGGGCTCTCTGAGTTCACTTTTCTACCTGGGCTTCTAAGACTTTATTACCTTTCTATGTAAACCAAGGAATATCAGCCTCTTTCTCTCCTCTATTTTCTTATCTACAATATTCTTTCCTTATCTCTCTCTAAATCATCCGCTGACGCCATTTTTCCTTCAGGTTCCCCTGGATCCTGCAGGGTTGGAACACAGGGGCTCTCTGAGTTCACTTTTCTACCTGGGCTTCTAAGACTTTATTACCTTTCTATGTAAACCAAGGAATATCAGCCTCTTTCTCTCCTCTATTTTCTTATCTACAATATTCTTTCCTTATCTCTCTCTAAATCATCCGCTGACGCCATTTTTCCTTCAGGTTCCCCTGGATCCTGCAGGGGCTGGACCCCAGCATACAGTATCATGTCATCTGCAAATAGTGAGTTTTACTTCTTTTCCAATATGATTCCTTTTGTTTCTTCTCTGATTGCTGTGGCTAGACTTCCAAAACTGTGTTAAATAATAGTGGCGAGAGTGGGCACTCTATCTTGTTTCTGATCTTTGAGGAAATGCTTTCAGTTTTTCACCACTGAGGATAGTTTGCTATGGTTTGTTGTCTATGGCCTTATTATGAGGTAGTTTCCTTCTATGCCTACTTTCTGGAGAGTTTTCATCATAAATGGGTGTTCAGTTCAGTTGCTCAGTTGTGTCCAACTCTTTGTGACCCCATGAATCGCAGCACACCAGGCCTCTCTGTCCATCACCAACTCCCAGAGTTCACTCAGACTTACGTCCATCGAGTCTGTGATGCCTTTCTTGTCCTGCATACAGGTTTCTCAGGAGGCAGGTAAGATGGTCTGGTATTCCCATCTCTTTAAGAATTTTCCACAGTCTGTTGTGATCCACACACTCAAAGGTTTTAGTGTAGTCAATGAAGCAGAAGTAGATGTTTTTCTGGAGTGGAATTCCCTTGCTTTTTTGATGATCCAGCAGATGTTGGAAATTTGATCTCTGATTCCTCTGCCTTTTCTAAATACAGCTTGTACATTTGGAAATTCTTGGTTCATGTACTGTTGAAGCCTAGCACACCCAGGAAGGGTAAAACCAGACTCTAATAGCAAAGAGAAGAAAAAAGAAAAGATGTGTGTGTGTGTGTGTGTGTGTGTGTGTGTATAAAGAAAATAAAAAATAAAATCCATCAGAACAATAAGATTAAAAAATAATAGAATAAGTTTAAAACCTAACAGAAATAGAAAAGTTAAGAATATATATGAAACAACCACCGGAGGGTAAAACCAAACTCCACTGGCAAATAGTAGGAACACAGAACAAAAAGGTAGGAACAAACCTTTGCTGTGAAGGGCAGGGCTTAGGAATAGAAAGGCTTAGGCAGTGAAGGTGTTTAGATGGAGGTGGTGGGTTTAGGCCAGGGTAGGATTCTGATTCAGGGCTCAAGCCTTCAGAAAATGTCCTGGGTGAGGGGGTAGCCTGGGCTTCAGCCGCCAACAGGACCTCTGCAGTGCCTCCAGCTTTGAGGTGCAGAGGTTAAGGCCTAAGCCCCCAGCAGGCTCACCAGGGCTGTGGGTGGGGGAACAGCAGATGGATTCCCTTCTCCTCCACATCCAGAGGGACCTCTTCCTGACCAGCCTGCTCCGTTTTCCTGCCCTCCTTCACCTGCAGGGCCTGTGTGGACAGAGGTGTCCTCTGAGGCATCTCTAGAGGACAGAGGGGGCCGTGGAGGGCTCAGTCTGGAGGGCAGAGGGTGACCCCAGAAGGAGAAGGGAACCGGAGGGTAGAGGGGTCCCGTATGGCAGAGAACCAGGCCCAGAGGTCAGACAGGGCCCTTGGGGAGTAAGAGGGCCCATGAAGGATGGAGACCCTGGAGGGAGAAGGAAACTGGAGAGTGGAGGGGGGCTCCCGGATGGTGGAGGGCTCAGCCTAGAAGGGTGAGAGGGCCTGGAAGGGAAGAGAGGGCTCTGGAGGCAACAGGAGGGCCCAGAGGTCAGAGGGGAACACCCAGGGGCAGAGAGCCCAGTCCAGAGAGCAGATGGGAGTCCCTGGAGGGATGAAGGATTTCCAGAGGACACAAGCCCAGAGGGAGTAGGAACCTGCAAGGCAGAGAGCAGGGGAGTTTGGTGGGAGCCCTGGTGGGTAGCTGGGGCCAGGAGGACGAGGTAGTCCTGAAGAGGGGAGAGTTTGGCCTGGTTGGGAGGCACTTTTGTTCTTTTTGAACAGGCTTGCTTTGGTAATTCTGAGTCTTTTATGGTTCCATATATGTATTAGGATTTTTTATTTTGTTCTAGTTCTATGAAAAATGTCATGGATACTTTGATAGGGATGGCATGAAATCTCTAGTTTACTTTGGATAGTAGGGCTTTTAAATAATACTGATATTTCATTCCAAGAGCATGGGGTAGCTGTCCATATCTTTGAATCATCTTCAGTTGCCTTCATCAGTGTGTTATCCAGGAGGACGAGGTAGTCCTGAAGAGGGGAGAGTTTGGCCTGGTTGGGAGGCACTTTTGTTCTTTTTGAACAGGCTTGCTTTGGTAATTCTGAGTCTTTTATGGTTCCATATATGTATTAGGATTTTTTATTTTGTTCTAGTTCTATGAAAAATGTCATGGATACTTTGATAGGGATGGCATGAAATCTCTAGTTTACTTTGGATAGTAGGGCTTTTAAATAATACTGATATTTCATTCCAAGAGCATGGGGTAGCTGTCCATATCTTTGAATCATCTTCAGTTGCCTTCATCAGTGTGTTATGAAAGTAAAAGTGAAGTTGCTCAGTCGTGTCCGACTCTTTGTGACCCCATGGACTGTAGCCTATCAGGCTCCTCCATGCATGGGATTTTCCAGGCAAGAGTGCTGGAGTGGATTGCCATTTCCTTCTCCAGGGGATCTTCCCGAGCCAGGAATCGAACCCAGGTCTCCTGCATTGCAGGCAGACGCTTTGCCGTCTGAGCCACCAGTTGTAAGCATATAAGTCTCTCACTCCTAGATCAGATTTAGCTTCTCATATTTTGTTTTTCACTATGATTTTAAACAGATTGTTTGCTTCGCTTTACTTTCCCTTTCCGATATTTGGTTGTTGGCATGAAGAAATGCAGCTGATTTCTGTATGTCAATCTTATGTCCTGTTGCCTTGGTGAATTTGTTTACTGGTGCCTGTAGTTGATGTGTGTCATCTTTAGGGTGTTGTCTGTATAGTATCAGGTTACCTGGGCACCGCACAGTTGTACCTATTGCTTCCAATCTGGATGCCTTTCATTTCTGTTTCTTGTCCGACTGTTGTAGGTAGGACCTCCAGTCCTATGTTGAATAAAAGGGTTGCAAGAGGGCTCCCTTTCTTCTTCTGGATTTTAGTCGGAAGGCTATCAGCTGGTCACCATTGAATATTATGTTTACTGTGGGTTGGTCCTATGTAGCTTTTATTATGTTGAGATATGTTCCCTCCATCCTTGCTTTGGGAAGAGTGTTGATGATGAATGGATGTTGAATTGTATGAGATGCTTTACCTGTGTCTGTGGGGATGATCATGTGGCTTTTGTCTTTTCCTTTGTTGATGTGCTGAGTCATGTTCATTAATTCACATTTGTTTGAAGCATCCTTGTGAATCTGAGATGCATCCAACTTGATCATGGTGTATGCGTGTGTGCTAAGTCACATCAGTCGTATCCAGCTGTTCATGACCCCACAGACTGGAGCCCACTGTGCTCCTCTGTCAGTGGGATTCTCCAGGCAAGTGTACTGCAGTGAGTTGCCATGCCCTACTCTGGGGATCTTTCTTGAACCAGTGATCAAACCTGCTTCTCTTACGTCTTTTGCATTGACAGCTGAGTTCTTTACCACTAGTGCCACCTGGGAAGCCAGTGGTGTGGGGTGTGATTCCCTCTTGTTTTTTGAATTGTGAAAGTTGCTCAATCATGTCCGGCTCTTTGTGATCCCATGGACTATAAAGTCCATGGAATTCTCCAGGCCAGAATACTGGAGTCGGTAGCTTTTCTCTTCTCCAGGGAATCTTCCAACCCAAGGATCGAATCTGGGTCTCCTGCATTGCGGGAAGATTCTTTACCAGCTGAGCCACCAGGGAAGCTCAAGAATACTGGAATGAGTAGCCTGTCCCTTCTCCAGAGGATCTTACCAACCCAGGAATCGAACCAGGGTCTCCTGCTTACCAGGCTCCTCTGCTTATCAGGCTCCTCTGTCCATGGGATTCTCCATGCAAGAATACTGGAGTGGGTTGCCATGCCCTCTTATTGGATCTTTCTGAGTCAGAGATCGAACCCACGTCTCTTATGTCTCCTGCCTTGGCAGGTGGGTTCTTTACCACTAGCAACACCTGAGAAGCCCTAAACATACACACACGTGCGTATACATACATATACATAAACATATATGTATACACATGTGTGTATGTATGTACACATGTATGTGCGTATACATGTGTGTACATGTATGTATAAACGTGTGTGTGTGTGTAGCACATTACTTTGTCAACAAAGGTCCATCTACTCAAGGCTATGGTTTTTCCAGTGGTCATATATGGATGTGAGAGTTGGACTATAAAGAAAGTTGAGCACCAAAGAATGATGCTTTTGAACTGTGGTGTGGGAGAAGACTCTTGAGAGTCCCTTGGACCACAAGGAGATCCAACCAGTCCATCCTAAAGGAAATCAGTCCTGGCTTTTCATTGGAAGGACTGATGTTGAAGCTGAAACTCCAATACTTTGGCCACCTGATGCAAAGAGCTGACTTATTTTAAAAGACCTTGATGCTGAAAAAGATTGAGGGCAGGAGGAGAAGGGGACGACAGAGAATGAGATGGTTGGATGGCATCACCAACTCGATGGACATGGGTTTGGGTGGACTCCGGGAGTTGGTGATAGACAGGGAGGCCTGGCATGCTGCAGTCCATGGGGTCACTGAGTCAGACACAACTGAGCAACTGAACTGAACACACACACAGAAATATATTTGTACATATATATATTTATGTACACACACATAACTGTTTTTTGTCATATTCCTTACAGTTATGATTCCTAGAAGGTACTAAGCAGAGTCCTCAGTGCTATATAGGAGGACTTTTCTCTCTGGTTTATATATATATTTATGTATACACGCATAACTGTTTTGTCATGTTGTTCACAGTTATAATTCCTGGAAGGTACTGAGCAGAGCCCTCAGTGCTATATGGCAGGCCTTGTCCTCTGGGTTATATATGTATTTATGTACGTACACATAACTGTTTTTTGTCATGTTGTTCACAGTTATAATTCCTGGAAGGTACTGAGCAGAGCCCTCAGTGCTATATAGCAGGCCTTGTCCTCTGGGTTATATATGTATCCAAGTGCTTCTTTATGTGGCTGTGCAGGTCTTAGTTGCAGCATGTGGGCTTTTGGGGGGGCATGCAAACTCTGAGTTGTGGCATGTGGGGTCTAGTTCCCTGAACAGAAATCCAACCCCAGCCTTCTCTGCATTGGGAGCAAAGAGTATTATACATAGGGCCACCAGGGAATTCCCCATCTGTTTTATATATATAAGAATTTTTTAATTTATTTAGCTGGATTGGGTCTTAGTTGTGGCCTGTGGGATCTTTTGTTGAGGCTTTTCTCTAGTTGCAGCCTGTGGGCTCTAGAGCTTGTAAGCTTAGTTGTCGTGCAGCATGGGGATGTTAGTTCTCCAGCCAGGGATCGAACCCATGTCCCCTGTGCTGGAAGGTGGACTCCCGACCACTGAACCATCAGGAAAGTCCCCTCTGTATTATGTATAGTAGTATGAATCTGCTAATTCCAAACCCCCAATTTATCTCTCCCCGGCCCTTTCCTCTGTGGTATCCATAAGTTTGGTTTCTGTGCGTGTGAGTCTGTTTCTCGTTTGCAAATGAATTCATTGGTATCATATTTCAGATTCTTCATATAAGTGATACCATAGAATATTTGTCTTTCTCTGACATCATAAGATCATTTCTCCGTCCCTCCACATTGCTGCAAATGCCATTATGTCATTCTTTCTTGATGGCTGAGTAACATTTCAGTGTGTTTATATGGAGATACCCATATATCTGTATAGAGTACATCTTGTTTAGTCATTCTTCTGTTAATGGACATTTACGTGGCTTCCATGGCTTGGCTATTTTAAACAGTGTCCCTATGACCCTTGGGCTGTGTGTATCTTTTGGGATTAGAGTCTTCTCCAGAAATAAGCCCACAATGTGACTGCTGGTCATATGGTAGCTCTATGTTTAGTTTTTGAAGGAACCTCCATACTCCAGGGTACTGTGCCTCTTCATAGCCACCAAACAGTAAGCGGGTTCCTTTTTCTCTACACTCTCTCTTGCATTCATAATATGTAGCCCTTTTGATGATGATCTTCTGATCAATGCAAGGTGACAACTCACTGGAGCTTTAAACTGAACTTCTCTAATAATGAGCAGTGTTGCATCTTTTCACGTGTCTTACTACCCACAGGTATATCTTCCTTGGACAACTGTCTGTTGAGGTTGTCTGTGTAACTTTTTAAATTCATTTAAATTCATTTTTACTCTATTCATGCATTCGTTGATCATTTTTTATTTGGGGCTGCCCCGTCTTCATTGCTGTGCACAGGCTTTCTCCAGTCGTGGCGAGCAGAGGCTACTCTTCGTTGCAGTGTTCCAGCTTCTCATTGTGGCGGATTCTCTCATTGCAGAGCACAGGCTCTAGGTGTGCGAGCTTCAGTTGTTGTGGCATACAGCCTCAGTATTTGCAGCACGTAGCTCTGTAGAGTGTGAGTGGACTGAAGTAGGTGTGGGGTGCCTGCTTAGTTGCTCTGTGGCATGAGGGATCTTCCAGGACAAAGGTCAAACCTGTGTCCATCACATTGGAAGGCGAACTCCAGCCACTGGACTACCGGGCAGTTCCATGCCCAGTTTTAAAGTTGGATTGTTTGTACTTTTGATATTGAATTGTCTAAGCTGTTGGTGTAGTCTGGAAATGAAGACCTTGTTGGTTGCCCTGTTTGCGTATCTGTTTTTCCCAGTCTGTAGGGTGTGTATGGATCTTGTTTATGATGCCCTGTGCCATGTCAAAGATGATAAGTTTGAGTTTGATGATATCTTTGATTAGTTTTGATTTTGTTTCTATTGCCTTGGAAGACCGACCTAAGAAAAACACTAGGAGTTATGTCAGAAAATGTTTTGCCTAATATTCCCTTCTAGCAGTCTTTTGGTATCATGCCTGGTATTTAAGTCATTAAGCAAACTTGAGTTTATTTTTTTGTAGTATGAGGGAGTGTTCCAACTTCATTGATTGACATATGGATGTCCAGCTTTCCCAGTGCCACTTGCGGAAGGGACTGTCTTTTCTCTCTTAGTCTTGCCTCCTGTGTCAACGATTAATTGACCCTAGGCATGGGCGTTTCCTTCTGGTGTCTGTGTCCTGTTGCCTCGATCAGTCTGTCTGCTTTTGTGCCAGTTCCATGCTGTTTGTTTACTGTAGCTTGGCAGAATCGTCCAAAGTCTGGGCACCTTTGTTTTTTTGCACAAGATTGCTTTGGTAATTCTAGGTCTTTTGTGATCCCATATAGGTGTTAGGATTGTTTGTTCTAGATGCGTGGAAAATCCCATGGATACTTTGATAGAGATGGCATAAAATCTGCAGTTTGATTTGGTTAGGAGGGCATTTAAAGAATACTGATATTTCCATTCCAAGAGAATGGATAGCTGCCCACTTCTCTGAATCATCTTCAGTTGCCTTTGTCAGTGTGTTTTAGTTGTCATATAACTCTCACCTCCTAGGTCAGGTTTATTTTACATATTTTGTTTTTCAATATGATTTTAAATGGGTTTGCTTTGGGTTTTTTGCATTATTTTCCCTTTCTGATATTCTGTTCTTAGAGTGAAGAAATGCAACTGATTTCTCAGTGGCAGCCTTGTATCCGCTCCCTCCCTTAATTTGCTTACCAGTGCCCGTAGTTGGTGTGTGGCGTCTTTAGGGGGTTGTCGGTATAGTGTCATGTCATCTGCACACCATGACAGTCGTGCCTGTTGCTTCCAGTCTGGATGCCTTTCACTTGTTTCTTGTCTGACTGTTGTGGGTAGGACTTTTAGTCCCGTGTTGAAGAGAAGGAGTGCAAGTGGACTCCCTTTTTCCTTCCACATTTTAGCAGGAAGGCTATCAGCGTGTCACGATGGACTGTTATGTTTGCTATAGGTTGGCCCTATGTAGCTTTTATTATGTTGAGATATGTTCCCTCCATACCCATTTTGGGAAGAATGTTTATGATGAGTGGATGTTGAATTGTATGAAATACTTTTCCCTGTGTCTATGGAGATGATCATGTGTTTTGTTTTTGTCTTTTTCTTTGTTGATGTGCTGGGTCACGTTCATTAATTTTCATCTGTTGAAGCATCCCTGTGAACTTGAGATGAATCCAACTTGACCATGGTGTATGATCCCCTTATTTTTTTATTTTAGTATCATTAATTTACAGGGTTTTGGTAATTCCTGGTTTATAGACAAGGGACTCAGTAAACATATAAAGAAGAGATGGCCAGAATACACAGAGGAACTATACAAAAAAAGATCTTAATGGCCTGGATAACCACGATAGTGTGATCACTCGCCTAGAGCCAGACAACATGGAATGTGAAGGCACGTGGGCCTTAGGAAGCATTACTATGAATAAAGCTAGCGGAGGGGATGGAATTCCAGATGAGCTGTTTCAAATCCTAAAAGATGATGCTGTTAAAGTGCTACACTCAGTATGCCAGCAAATTTGGAAAACTCAGCAGTGGCCACAGGACTGGAAAAGGTCAGTTTTCATTCTAGTGCCAAAGAGCGGTCAAACTACCACACAGCTGCACTGACTTCATGCGCTAGCAAGGTTATCCTTAAGGTCCTTCAAGCTAGGCTTCAACAGTGGAGGATTCCCATGTGGCACCAGTGGTAAAGAACTCATGTGCCAATGAGGGGACATAAGAGGCATGAGTTCAATCCCTGGGTTGGGAAGATCCTCTGGAGAAGGAAATGTCAACCCACTCCAGTGTTCTTGCTTGGAGAATCCCATGGACAGAGGGTCCTGGTAGGCTGTGGTTCACAGGATTGCAAAGAGTCAGACATGGCTGAAGTGACTTAGCACAGTAGAGGTTTCAACAAGTACATGAACCGAAAACTTCCAGATGTATAAGCTGGATTTAGAAAAGGCAGAGGAACCAGAAATCAAATTTCTAACATTCGATGGATCGTAGAAAAATCCAAGGAATTCCAGAAAAACATTTACTTCTGCTTCATTGATTACACTAAACTCTTTGACTGTGTGGATCACAACAAATTGTGGAAAATTCTTAGAGATGGGATTACGTGACCACCTTACCTGTTTCTTGAGAAACTTGTATACAGGTCAAGAAGCAACAGTTAGAACCAGAAAAGGGAAAATGAGTGGACTGGTTCCAAATTGGGAAAGGAGTACGTCAAGGCTGTATATTGTTACCCTGCTTATTTAACTTTACACAGAGGACATCATGCAGTATGCCAGGCTGAATGGAGCTCAAGGAAGAAGCACAGGCTGGAATCAAAATTGCCAAGAGAAATATCAATTACCTCGTATATGCAGATGACACCATTCTAATGGCAGAAAGTGAAGAGGAACTAAAAAGCCTCTTGATGAAAATGAAAAGAGAGTGAAAAATCTGGCTTAAAACTCAACATTTGAAAATCGAAGATCATGGCACTGGTCCCATCACTTCATGGCAAATAGATGGGGGAGGGGGGAATGGTAACAGTGGCAGACTTTATTTCTTGGGCTCCAAAATCACTGCAGATGGTGACTGCAGCCATGAAATTAAAAGACATTTGCCCCTTGGAAGAAAAGTTATGACAGACCTAGACAGCTTATTAAAAAGCAGAGACATCATGTTGCCAACAAAGGTCCATATAGTCAGAGCTGTGGTTTTTCCTGTAGTCACGTATGGGTATAAGAGTTGTACCATAAATAAGATGGAACACTGAAGAATTGATGGTTTTGTACTATGGTGCTGGAGAAGACTCTTGAGAGTCCCTTGGACGGCAAGGAGATCAAGCCAGTCAATCCTAAGGGAAATCAACCCTAAATATTTATTGGAAGGACTGATGCTGAAGCACCAATACTATGGCCACCTGATGTGAAAAGCTGACTCATTGGAAAGGACCCTGATTCTGGGAAAGAATGAGGGCAGGAGGAGAAGGGAGCAACAGAGGATGAGATGGTTGGATGGCATCACTGACTCAATGGACATGAGTTTGAACAAACCCCGGGAAATAGTGAAGGACAGGGAAGGCTCGTGTGCTGCAGTCCATGGGGTCACAAAGAGTCAGACAGAACTGGGTGACTGAACAGCAACAATACCTGTTTTTTGTCATATTGTTTAAGATTATGGTTCCTATAAGACATTGAATAGAGTCCCCTCTGCTATATGAATGAGAGGACTTTGTCTCTCTGTTATGTATTCTTAAAAATATTTATTTATTTAGCTGGATTGCATGTTTGTTGTGGCCCGTGGGATCTTTATTGAGGCTTTCTCTAGTTGTGTGTGGGCTCTAGAGCATGTGGGCTTAGTTGTCCTGCAGCATGTGGGATGGTACTTCCCCAACCAGAGACTGAACCCACCTCCCCTGCGTTGGAAGGCTGACTCCCAACCACTAGAGCCCCAGGGAAATCCCCTCTGTATTATGTATAGCAGTCTGAGCATGCTTATTCCTAACTCCTAATTTATCCCTCTGCCACCTTTAGCCGTGGTATTCATGAATTTGGTTTCTGTGGGTGTGAGCCTATTTCTCACTGGCAATGTATTTCAGATTCCTCATATAAGTGATACCGTATATTTGTCTTTGACTTCCTTCCGTTGTATCCCTCTCGGTCCCTCCACATTGATACAAGTGCCATGATGTCATCCTTTTTTGATGGCTGAGTAGTAGTTCAGTGTTTCTATATAGAGATATCCATATGTCTGTATAGAGTATATCTTGTTTATTCATTTGCTGATGGGCATTTAGGTGGCATCCGTGTCTTGGCTGTTGTAAAGAGTGCCTCTGTGGCCCTTGGGGTGAATGTGTCGTCTGAAATTAGTTTTCTCCTGGGATAAGCCCAGGAGTATGATTGCTGCTCTCGTGGTAGCTCTATTTTTAGTTTTTTAAGGAAAAAAACTCTAGAGTGACTCCACCAATATTCATGGCCACCAGAGAGGAGGGGTGTTCCCTTTTCTCCACATCCTCTCCCGCATTTATTATTGTAGCCCTTTTGAAGATGGCTTTCTGAGCAGTGTGATGTGACAGCTCATTTGAATTTTGACTTGGACATTTCTAATAATGAAGGGTGTCTATTACCCACGGGTATATCTTCCTTGAGAACCGTCTGCTGAAGTTTTCTGCCAATTAAAAAACTCTAGAGTGACTCCACCAATATTCATGGCCACCAGAGAGGAGGGGTGTTCCCTTTTCTCCACATCCTCTCCCGCATTTATTATTGTAGCCCTTTTGAAGATGGCTTTCTGAGCAGTGTGATGTGACAGCTCATTTGAATTTTGACTTGGACATTTCTAATAATGAAGGGTGTCTATTACCCACGGGTATATCTTCCTTGAGAACCGTCTGCTGAAGTTTTCTGCCAATTTTATTATGTGTATGTGTTTATTCATCCATTCATTGAATCGCTTTTTGATGTGGCTGCGCCAGGCCTTCATTGCTCTGCATGGGCTTTCCCTAGCTGCAGCGAAGAGGGGCTGCTCTTCATGGTGGGGTTGAGATTCTCATTGAAGTTGTTTCTCTTGTTGCGGGCTGTTTGCACGGCTCTTGTTCCTGTTTGCACAGGCTCTAGGTGTGCAAACTTCAGTTGTTGTAGCATACGGGCTCAGTATTTCTTGCACATTGGACTCCATAGAACATGTGTGGGCTGCAGTACTGGTTAACTGGCTTAATTGCTCTGTGGCACAAGGATCTTCTTGGACAAGGGTCAAACCCACGTCCACTGCATGGGAAGGTGAACTCCCAACCACTGGACCACCAGGCGATTCCACGCCCAATTTTAAAGTTGGATTGTTTGTACTTTTGATACTGAATTGTTTGAGCTGTTGTTACAGTTTGGAAATAAAGATGTTGTTGGTCACCCTGTTTGTATATTTCGCCAGTCTATAGGTTGTGTTTTGATCTTGTTAACAGTGCCCTGTGCCGTGTAAAAGATGATAAGTTTGATGAGGTCCTCTTTGTTTAGTTTTGATTTTGTTTCTATTGACTTGGAAGGCTGACATAAGAAAAACATACTAGGATTTATGTCAGAGATTGTTTTGCCTAATAGTCTCTTCTAGCGGTCTTTTGGTGGCATGCCTTGTTTTTAAGTCATTAAGCAACCTTGAGTTTATTTTTGTGTGTTGTATGAATGAGAGTTCCAACATGTGGGCGTCAGCTTCCCCAGTACCACTTGCTGAAGGGACTGTCATTTCTCTTTTGTATATTCTTGCCTTCTGTGTTGGAGATTAATTGACCGCACGTGTCTGAGTTTATCTCTGGTGTCTCTGTACTGGCCCCTTGATCCGTATGGCTTTGTTCTTAGTGCCAGTTCCATGCTATTTTAACTTGGTAGTGTTGTTTGAAGTCTGGGCAGCTTTGTTCTATTTTGCACAGGATTGCTTTGGTAGTTCTGGATCTTTTATGTTTCTGTATATGTATTAGGATTCTTTGTTCTAGTTCTGTTGAAAAATGTCACCGATACTCTGATGGAGGATGGCTGGAAACCTGTCGTTTGCTTTGGGTAGTAGAGCCCTTTAAATAACCCTAATACTTCATTCCAAGATCAGGAGCAGCGGTAGCGGTCCACTTCTTTGAGTCAGCTTCATTTGCCTTTATCACTGTTTTATTGTTTTCCGCATGAAATTCTCTCACCTCCTTGGTCAGGTTTAATTTTATGCGTATTATTTTTTGATATTATTTTAAATGGAATTTTGTGTTTGCTTTACTTTTTAAAATATTGTTAATGTGAAAAAAATGCAACAGATTTCTGTCTGTCAGTCTTGAATCTTGCTGCCTTGCTGAACTTGTGTATCAGTGCTAGTAGCTGATGTGTGGATCCTTAGGTATCCTATGTACAGTATCATGTCCTCTCCATACCATGCAAATCATACATCTTTGCTTCCATCTGGAGACCTTTTATTTCTGTTTCTTCTCTGATTGTTTTTGGTAGGACTTCTTTTATTTATTTATTTATTTATTTATTTATTGGAGGCTATTGGTAGAACTTCTAATCCCATGTTGAATAGAAGGGGTGTGAGTGGGCATCCTTGACTGGTTTCAGATTTTAGTGGGGGCACTATCAGTTTGTCACCATTGAGAATTATGCTGGCTGTATGTTGGTTATAAGTGGCTTATATTATGTTGAGGTATGTTCCTGCCATACCTGCCTTGGGCAGAGTTTTTATGGTAAACGTATGTTGAATTTTATTAAACGCTTTTCTGCACCTATGAAGTGATTTGTGTGTTGTTTTTTTTCCTTTCCTGTGTTGCTGTTCTGGGTTGTTGGTCTGTTGTTGTTCAGCCATCCTTAAAAGCCTGGGGTGAATCCAACTTTAACTTGGTATTTCATCTTTCTTATGTGCTCTTGGTTTCTTTTTGCTAATATTCTCTTGAGAATTATTCCACAGGGATATTCCATGGGGATATTTGCCTTTAATTTCTTTTGGCTAGTGTTTTTGTCTGTTTTTTATATTGGGGTAATTTTCCCTTCACCAAATGACTTCTCTGTGTTCATCCTCTTCAGTTTTTTAAGAGTTTCAGAAGGATCCATGTAAGTTCTTTGTATGTTTCTTGTAATTTCCCAGTCAAGCCATCTTAGATTGGCTTTTTTGTTTGTGGTATATATATATATTTTTTTAATTATCCTTTGTTTGTCACTTCTTGTGATCAGTCTGTTTTAATTATATATTTCTTTCTGATTGAATTACAGTGGAATGTTCTTTTCTACAAACTTTCTCATTTCTTCTAGGTAGTGCTGGGGGATTTGGGATATGTGCAGTTCACAGGATTGTGGGGTGTTTTTTTTGGTATTTTTCCAATATCAGTTGTTATATCTCCTCTTTCATATCTTAATTTTTTAATTTAGGTCTCCTGTTTATTCTTTAGTGTCCTGCCCAGAGGTTTGTTGATTTTGTTTACTACTTTTTGAGAAAAACAGCTCTTGCTTTTTTTGAAATCTTTAATTGTTGTCTCATCTTGTTTTATTTTCTCTCTGATCTTTATGGTTTCTTTCATTACCTTTACCTGTTTTTTTTCTAATTTTCTTAGGTAGTAGGTTAGGTTGTTTGAGATTTTTCTCAGTTTTTAGGAAGACTTGTATTTATTTTATTTTAGGAAGACTTGTATTTTATAAAGACTGTACTCCCCTCTTAGGACTGCTTTTGCATCATTGCAGAGACTTGGCATGGTTGGCTTTTTTTTTTTTT
>SJYC01094059.1:0-19386 GCA_006408675.1 Madoqua kirkii | reverse complement strand
TCCATGGGATTTTCCAGGCAAGAGTACTGGAGTGGGGTGCCATTGCCTTCTCCATAGGTATATCTTAACTAATGAGGTAAAATATTGCTCATGTTATGAACTTTACAGGTGATTTCAAATATACTTGGCAAATGTTTAAAGGCATCTAATAGTTATTTTTATTTCCTGAAGCAAATAATCAGCCTTTTGGTCAGACTTACCTGGCAATCCAGTGATTAAGACTCTTCGCTTTCATTATAAGGAAACCTAGAAACGTAAGATCCCGCATGCAGCATGGCATGACAAAAAATAATAGTAATATAAAAATTATTTTTAAAAAATCAACCTTTAACTGATCTGTTGGACACATTATTTTTCAAACGAAATGGTTCAATTATTCTTTTAAGAAACACTTTAAGAAATGTTGGAGGCTATACTGTGGTGCCAGTTTCAGCCTGCTAAGGTCTAGGAATGCCTAGATGACTATAAAACATTCCTACCACCCAGGAACTTAGTAGTTTAACAGATAAGCACAAAAATATTCACAGGATAACAACACAGAAAGCCATCTTTCTTAAAGGAGTTAATTTTTAACATAGTCATTAAGCTTACTTTCCTTTTCTATAGTAAGACTACTTTGCCATATATTAATCAGATGTCAGACAAGAGGATCATCAGTATGAACAAAGTTTTAGTGCACTTTTCTGAGTAGCAAGTCTGTATGTGTGGAATAAGTTGGTTGTGTTTTTGTTTTTTTTGTCTTTTAAGAATTAAGTTTGATTGTACTTTATATTGCAAACTCTGGTTTCTGCTGATTATAAGTTTGAAAGTGTTAGTCCTTCAGTCATGTCTGAATCTTTGTGACCCCATGGACTGTAGCCCACCAGGCTCCTCTGTCCATGGAATTCTCCAGGGAAGAACACTGGAGTAGGTTGTCATTTCCTTCTCCAGGGGATCTTCCCAACCTAGGGATCGAACCTGGGTCTCCTGCATTTCAGGCAGATACTTTACTGTCTGAGCCACCAAAGATTATATATTTAAATGTCATTATATAAAAAAAGTTCTCTTCTGAATTACTACTGTCCTTGAAGTTTACAAGTATGTTGAAAAGTTGGTTTGGGGGTTCTTTAGTTAGTTAATTAAAAGGTAGAACTATTCCAGTGTTCCAGCTATGTGCTTATGAATTATTAGCTCTGCTTTCTAATTAGTCTTACCAGGTATGGTAGAAGGATAGTGAGAACCATTTATTGAAGGTTTCATAAGCTAGAGGGTGTAACAGAGTCCATTATACATATATATATATATATATATATTCTTGTTGTGCCTTAAAACGCTTATTTAAATAGGTGACATTAATGCTTCTATACGTGAGTGTACAGAGGATCCAAGAAGTTCAGTGGTTTGCATAACATAGTGAGAGGTGGGGACTCAGACAGCTGTCTGATTCCGAAGCTGGATTTTCACCACATCATGTAGAGAGATGGCGTGGTGGTATGGTGGTCATAGTGCCCTTGGTTTGAATCTCTGCATTATCACTTAAAGCTTTGAGACTGGTAAAGTTTTAGGTATGATTTCTGCCTGTTGCTTTGTTAAATGGGGTTAATAGTACCTTCTCACAGAGTTTTTGTGGCAAATAATGAAATAACATTTGTATAGTTCTTAATACAATGCCTGACTGTTGTAAGCACTTCATAATTGTCAAGTAAAATTTTCAAAATTGTCTTTACCTTTTACTCATTGAATTAAATTGTATGGAATCTGAACAGATGGTTACACATGGGCTTTTTGGTATTCTTTTTTTTCCTTTTCTAGTTATTACTTTTCTGTTGACTTCTCTTTATTTGAAATCAATATCCAGATCCCACACACTATAATTGACTGATATTCTTTTAAGCCTCTTAGTTTGTATATTTCTGGGTTTTTTCCCTTGTACTTTTTTGAAGAAACCAGGTTATTTCTCCTGCAGTTTCCACATTCTAGATTTTCCTGTAAATTGGTAGCCTTTTTTTTTTTCTTTTGGTTTGTTCAGTGTTTCTCATATCATTTTCTCACAATTTCTCTGTTGAGCAGCGTAATTGTATGAGATATTAACCTTCCTTCAACATGGTTGTAAAATGGAGTGTTTGTTTTGGTCCTGTGCCCAATTCAGTGTTAACTTTTCCAGTTAGTTTGTTTCTTGTCCTTTTTTTTCCCCCCACCTAGTGTATATTTGTTGTATTATAAAATTGAGCTAAATATGCTGGGTTTGTAGTGGTTTTGTCGTCTTTTTTTTGGTTACTGGTGAGTAGTTTCCTCAGCCTGTTTGGTCTGAAAATTTCTCTTCTCAAAGCAGAATTTTTTTCCTATTGTTTAACCCCTGCCCTGTGTGTGCATGTGCGAGTCAAGCCGCTTCAGTTGTGTCAGACTGTGTAACCCAATGGACTGTAGGCAGTGTACCAGACTCATCTGTCCATGGAATTCTCTGGGCAAGAATACTGGAGTGGGTTGCCGTGCCCTCCTCCAGGGGATCTTCCCCACCCAGGGATCAAACCCATGCCTCTTATGTCTCCTGCATTAGCAGTCAGGTTCTTTACCACTAATGCCACCTGCGAAGCCCGTTTATCCCTCCTCAGTTCAGTTCAGTCGCTCAGTCATGTCCGACTCTTCGCAACCCCATGAATTGCAGCACGCCAGGCCTCCCTGTCCATCACCAACTCCCGGAGTTCACCCAAACTCATGTGCATTGAGTCGGTGATGCCATCCAGCCATCTCATCCTCTGTCGTCCCCTTCTCCTCCTGCCCCCAATCCCTCCCAGCATCAAGGTCTTTTCCAGTGAGTCAGTCAGTGAGTCAACTCTTTGCATGAGGTATTGTGGCCAGAGTATTGGAGTTTCAGCCTCAGCATCAGTCCTTCCAGTGAACAGCCAGGACTGATCTCCTTTGGATCTCCTTGCAGTCCAAGGAACTCTCAAGAGTCTTCTCCAACACCACAGTTCAAAAGCATCAATTTTTCGGTGCTCAGCTTTCTTCACAGTCCAAATCTCACATCCATACATGACCACTGGAAAAACCATAGCCTTGACTAGATAGACCTTTGTTGGCAAAGTGATATCTCTGCTTTTTTTTATCCCTTCTAGTCCTTAACTATTAAGCATTACACCTGTGGAGTACTCACTGTAAACAAGACCCTTTTTTATTTCCCTGAGAAAAGCATCCAGGCAGTGTTCTTAACACTTTACATATATTTACTCACTTAATCATTGACTTTCGACAATCTCCAATTACAGATAAGGATTTGAAGCAAAAAGAGGTGAAGTGACTTGTCCAAAGTCATGCAGCTAGTACATGGCAGAGCCAACCAGATCCAGAGTCTGCTCTTCTAACTTAAAATTAGTGTTTGGATTTTGAGGAAAAAATTTATTCTTGAGAAGAGATTTTTAAATATGCTTGTACATAAAACTAATCCACTTAGTTACCTGACTCTTATAGCCTGAATTTAATGTGTCAGGTTGCATCAGGTGATAAATACACTTTTGTAATGGTATGTTTCATAATATGTTTGTTTATTTGGAACTGTTGTGATTTAAGTAAATTATGTTTCTATCAATGGGATAGTATATAGGTATGTTTGCAGCAGGTGCTTGTGACCTTTTAATAACAAAATGTTGGAAAGGAGATAACTACCTGAGAAAGGTTGCAAATTTTAGTCTAAAAATTTTATACTTTGTGAAATTACTTTCAGGAAATGTTTTTTGGAGAATGAATCAAAAGGCACAATGATTAAAATTTGTTACTAAAGGGAAGACTGGGAAGATTAATATGTTGGACATTCTAGTAATTGGACTTTAAAGTTTTTCTGTGTTTCTTTTGTCTGTTTACCATTTAACCCTGTTCCAATATTTCCTTTTTGTGAAACTTGATGGGAGTGGAAGCTGGAAAAGGACATGGAACTTGTTTGCATACACACATATACTTTCTTTCCGAGGCCCCTGGTAGCTGTGACGCAGCTGTGCCAGTCAAATACACTTGACGGGGTATTTGAATCTGGAGTGAGAGAGATACGAAGGAGCAAGGACAGTTTAGAATTAATTCTGTTGACTTGTGGCAGTGGCATACTAGCTAGTGGGCAGTTTTCTGAGAGCTTCTTCCTGTAATGTGACTTTGGTTGGTGGTTTTGACTGCCTAACTTGATTTTTTACAGGTTTGCCAAATCATTTGGGGGTGGGGGGACTCTTAATATCCTGTTGATAAATTTCCTATTCTGCTAATATACCAAAACCGGATTTCTTTTTTTCAACCAAGGATCCTAATTTGTAAAATTGACTAATATAATTTGCTCCTTCTAAAAGATATAGTTACTGCCTCTATTTAGAGTGGTCCCCTTCCTAACTCAATAAGTTAAAAAGTCCATGAATGTCTTTTTTAAAGACAAACCTAGAACAAGAATTTTCCCTTTTATCCACTCCCAATTCTTAAGAGCAGTCGTTCTCAACATTTTTAAATATATATGGGATAAGGCCTGGACACTGTTAGTTTATTAAAGCCCCCCCCCCCGTGTGATTCTGTCTTTAATTCTTTTATTAAAAAGAAAAACAGTGAATGTGCTATGTAGAATATTAGAGTATACAGATATGTGAAAATAAAAACGACATTCCTGTCATTCAGAAATCACTACTGTTATCTTTTGGTGCATTTCCTCCCAAGATCTTTCTCTGAGCACATATACGTAAGTTTTTACTTTTATTTTACTAAAATGAGATCAGTTTACAGCTTGGCTTTTTTTTTTTAACTGGGTGATACCCACACTCCATATCCCTTTCCTTTGGTATGCAGGTGCTATTATTCAAATTTCCCCGGCTGATTAAAAAAAAAAAAAGTTTGCTGCTGCTGGCTATTCAGACTAATATCTGAACCAGGACCTTGTCCATTGTAACGCTTTGTTTAGGGAATTTCTTGGCAGGTTAGGGCTCAACACTTTGGTTTCGTGGCCTGGGCTCATTCCCTGGTTGGGGAACTAAAATCCCACAAGCTGTGCAGTGTGGCCAAAAATAAATAAAGTAAAAATAAACGTAACTTAAAATGCACTTTGTTTAATTTGTCTTTAATCTAGCTTTGTAGTTTACTTGCTAAGTTGTGTCTGACTCTTTTGTGACCCCATGGACTATAACCCGCCAGGCTTCTCTGTCCATGGGATTTCCCAGGCAAGAGTACTGGAATGGGTTGCCATTTTATTTGCCAGGGGATCTTCCTGACCCAGGGATTGAATCTGTGTCTCCTGTATTGGCAGTCAGATTCTTTACCGCTCACCACCTGGGAAGCCTTTAACCTAGCTTAGTCCTTATTTTTCAGTGATGTTAACTTTGAGACTGGACTGGTGTCCTGAGAATGCTTTTATACAGTTGGATTCTTAAGGTATCACTTAGTTTATTCCTTTTGTTCCTATATCTCTAAAGTTTACAGGTAAAAGCTTGATGGATTTATATCTAAACATTTTGGTGAGAATACATCATAGCTCTGTCTCATTTTGCATCATGTCATAATGCACATAATAACGGTTGACCTACTTTTAGTAGTGTTAAGGTTGATTCTTGGATTAAGGTGATAATGATTGCATCCTTATATTAAAAAGTAAGTCTTGCCACTTGCAACAAGAAACTAATTTGAGTGTTGCTACTTTGTACAAGTTCCTTGTTTGTTATTAATTGTTGACCTAATTTTTTAAAGACAGCTTTATTGAGATAAAATTTAATAACGAACTACCCACTTAATATGTACAATTTAATGGGGTTTTTTGGTTTGTTTTTTTTTACTGTATTCACAGCTGTATAACCATCACTACTGTCTAATTTTAGAACATATTCATCACCCCAGAAAGAAATCTCATGACCATTAGCATTCACCTCTTCAACTCTAGGCAGCCACTAATCTCCTTTCTGTCTCTGGAATTGCCTATTTTCGACATTACATATAAATAAAATTATACACTATGTGGTCTTTTGTGTCTGGCTTCTTTCACTAAGCGTAATGTTTTTAATTTTCATACATGTTGTAGTATGTTTTCAGTATTTTTCTCTTTTTTGCCATATAGTCTATTGTATGAATATTCCACATTTTGTTTTTTTACTCATCAGTTAATGGGTATTTGCATTTTTACCTCTTTGCAGTTGTTAGTAATGCTGTTATGAACGTTCATGTTGAGTTTTTGTGTGGATATATGTTTACATCTTTCTTGGATCTTTATAGAAGTGGAATTGCTGGGTCATATGGTAACTGACTTTTTAAGAAACTGTTTTCTGAAGTGACCCCTTGGTCTCTTGGGTGTCTTGAGAGAAATGTCTATTCATATCCTCCACTCGCTTTTTAGTTGGGTTGTCTTTATAATGTTGTGTTGTAGGATTCTTTTTTAATTGAAGTTTGACGTTTTATTTCAGGTGTATATGATAATTTTATAATTACAGCAGATACTGCAAAATAAGCAATGCAATAAAGCTAGTTAACATTTGTCACCATATAGTTATAGAATTTCTTTCTTGTAATGAGAACTTACAACTTTTAAATATGCACTGAGTATAATCACAGAGAGGCCTGGCGTGCTGCAGTCCATGGGGTCACAAAGAGTTGGCCACAACTGGGCGACTGAACGACATAATTAACTGTGGGGCTTCCCTGATGGCTCAGCAGTAAAGAATCCACCTGCCAGTGCAGGAGATGCAGATTTGATCCCTGGGTAGGGAAGATCCCCTGGAGAAGGAAATGGCAAACCACTCCAGTATCCTTGCCTGGGAAGTCCTATAAACAGAGGAGCCTGGCAGGCTATAGTCCATGGGCTCGCAAAAGAGTCAGACATGATTTGGTGGCTAAACAACAACATAATCAGCTGTAGTCACCAAGGCTATACCTTTTATCCCCATAGCTTATTTATTTTATAACTGAAAGTTTGTACCTTTTGACCCCTTTAACCATTTGGCACACCCCGCCCCACTTCTGGCAGTTACCAGAAGTTCTCTGTATATGAGCTTGGTGCTGCTTTTTTAGATTCTACATATGACTGAGATCATAAAGTATTTGTCTCTCTGTGTCTTATTTCACTTAGCCTTATACCCTTGAAGTTCATCCATATTGTTGAAAATGACAAGAATTCATTCTTTCTTATGGCTGAATAATATTTAAGGGTGTGTGTACATTCATGGGGGTGCATAGCTTTTCAAGTTAGTGTTTTCCTTTCCTTTGGAAAACACTCAGAAGTGGAATTGCTGGATCATTTGATAATTCTGTTTTTTAATTTTTGAAGAAGCTCCATACTGTTTTCCATAGTGACTGCACTAGTTTCCATTCCAAGGAACAGTGCGTAAGGGTTCCCTTTTCTCTACGTCCTCACCAGTATCTTGTCCTTTTTATAATATCAATAACTATTCTCATAAGCGTAAGGTGATATTTTATTGATATTATTTTGAATACAAGTCCTTTACATGATATATGATTTGTAGATGTTTTCTCTCTGTGTTGTCCTTTTACTTTCTTGACTGTGTCCTTTGAAGCACAAATGTTTTTAATTTTGATAAGGAAGTTCAATTTCTCCTTCCCTAACTTAAAATCATCCTCTGTTTACTTTTAGCTCTTATACTAAGGCTTTTGACCCACTTATAGTTAAGTTTTGTGTTGTTGTAGTGAACATCCAGTGATCATTGCACCATTTGTTGAAAAGAAAGACCATTTTCCCCCTGTTGATATATCTTGGCTTCTTTGTTAAAAATCATTTGGCCATACTTACTAGGTTTACTTCTGATTTCTTGGTTCTGTTCCATTGACCTCTATGTTTATCCTTATGCCAGTATGCAGAATTGAAGCCCTTATATATGTTCCTTTTTGATTATTATATCTTTGTGTTTTTCCTCCTGAATTTGGTGTTTGTCATTCTCTTGCATTTTTAAATAATTTTGCTTTCTTTGACTATATCCCATAACTAAGGCTTCTTTAGTAGCTTAGCTGGTAAAGAATTTGCCTGTAGTGCAAGAGACCCCAGTTTGATTCCTGGGAAGTTCCCCTGGAGAAGGGATAGGCTACCCACTCCAGCATGCTTGGACCTCCCTAGTGGCTCAGATGGTAAAGAATCCACCTGCAATGTAGGAGAACTGAGTTCAGTCCCTGGGTTGGGAGGATCCCCTTGAGGAGGGCATGGCAACCCACTCCAGTATGCTGGTCTGGAAAATCCCCATGAACGAAGGAGTCTGGTGGGCTACAGTCAATAGGGTCGTGAAGAGTCAGACTTGACTGAGTGACTAAGCACTTCCCAAAACTGTCTGTTACTGTTACTCCTTTTTTATTTTTATTTTTTGTACTCATTTTTTTAAACTTTATATGGTATCATAGTTTAATTTTAACAACTTTTTTATTCTACTTTTTGAGAGTCATCCATTTTGTTTATGCACATCTCTAATGTGATCATTTCCCGCTGTAAAGCATTGTACAAATCTACAATTTAATCAGTCTTGTGTTGTTGTTTAGTTGCTAAGTCGTGTCTACACTCCATGGACTGTAGCCTCCCAGGCTCCTCTGTACCTGGGATTTCCCAGGCAAGAATACTGGAGCGGGTTGCCATTTCCCTCTCCAGGGGATCTTCCTGATGCAGGGATCAAACCTATATCTCCTCATTGGCAGGCAGATTCTTTACCATTGAGGCACCAGAGAAACTCTAAATCAGTCTATTGGTGAACATTGAGGTAATTTAGTTTTTTTGTTTACTGTATACAATCCTGTAGCAAATATTGTTATGCACTTTATCTTACTTTCATGTATGGTTAAGATTAGGTGGGTCATAGATGTTTCACAGCTTCAGTGTTGTATTTGTCAAACTGTTTTTGAAAGTAGTTGTATGAGTTCACACACAGCAATATGTGAAAATTTCTTGTTGCTTTATATTTTTTTATCAGCACTTGATAGTTTCAGGATTTGTTTTTGCCAGTTTGGAGAGTGTGAGATAGTACCCCATAATTTTACTCAGGTTTTGAAAGTATGAGTTGATGAGTAATTCTGAGTGATACATTCTGTAGTGCCTTATTGAATTTCGGAACACTCACCACATGCCTGTCTCTTATGGGCAGGGTAATATGTTAAATATGCAGTTATATTTTTTGACAGATAACTTGGGCATCATTGAGTTTGTACTAGAAATAGAATTTTTTTGTTTGTTGGACTCCTATCTGTAATAGCAGACCTTACTTATCAGTATTAATAATCATGCTAGTAAGTATTATTTTAACAGATAGAAATGGCTGTGAAAGAAATCTTAAAGGTGTATGATATCTCTGGTTCATTGAAAGATGTGCTCAAATTTCATGGTTTAGAAGTTGTAGGTATGAATTAATCTCCTGAAATTTTAAAAAAAAAAGTAGAATATGACCCTGGGCTCTTCCCTCTGATGAAATAATAATGTGAAGGTTAAAAATTAAGCAAGGCACCAGTTACCTTGGAGTTCTCCTTATTAAGGACTTGAGAAGGAAACATAGGCGCAGTTAATAAATGAGTATAGACTGTTGTAGGGTTTCTCGGTCCTTTAGAGGAATTGAAAGTGGTAGACATTTAAACCTAGTAGTATTCTTTTCAAATCATGAGATTTGGAAAGGAAGTTTTAGGGCCAGTGAATATCTGAAGATATGCAGTCAGTAGTCTTGGACTCTGCAGTTTAAGGAATAAGAAATGTTCAGAGAGAGGTCTTAAGAACAGTTAAAGCAGATGCTAATAGTTGTTGACATTTCTTTTAAAAAAATGATTATTTAATGGTCATCCTGTCTGTACTAAGAGTTGACTCCATTTGCTATTAATCCCTGTCAAGCATAGGGGAATAAATATATAAACAGGTAAATAATACATGGTGTTGGATACCTGAGTAAAGGTATGTGCATGATCTAATGCTTCATGAAGTAGAGATTTATTTAAGTCACCCACTTAGAGGTGAGAACTGAAGACTTAAAAATGAATGAGATGGTAAAGAGATTCCAAAGAAACAAAATGTGCTACATCAGAGCTTTTAGGTAGTGGTTATATTTACAGAGCAAAAGAATAAGAAAAGAAGCAATCACAGAGTAGGGAGAAGCGCAGGATATCTTGATGCAATGGATGGTTGCCACTCATGCTGCTCCCTGACAGAAGTTACACTAGTCCTTTGTGAATATTTCAGTGTGGATATGTCAACTTCCTGTCTCCCTTCCTTCCTTCCTAACACGAATGAGTTGTAGTATAGAAATAGACAAATGAACAAGTGGAACAGAAGTCTAGAAACAGATCCATGCATATGTAGAAACAATTTAAAATTGAGCTGGCCTTTTGAGGGGTGATAACCCACAGCTTACAGCATCTCAGTTGCCTGACTAGGGATTGAACGTGGACCATGGCAGTGAAAGCTGAGAATCCTAACCACTAGGCCACCAGAGAATTCTGAGCTGGCTTTTTAAATCAGTGGAGAAAGAATGGTTTGGGACATTAGCTGCCAGTCTAGCCATACCTAGCTTTGTGAGAGTGTGGACTAGTTACTCGTGCAGTAAAAAAAAAAATGAAACTGAACCTGGACCTCATACTGTATACAAATCAGTTCCAACTGATTGATGTCTTAATGTGAAAGGTAAAACTGTAAAAGTTCAAAGAAAGGCTTTTATACATTAGATTAAAAATAGGTATCTTAGGGACTTCCCTAGCAGTCCAGTGGTTAAGATTCTGTGCTGCTGCTGCAATGGGCACCCGTTCAATCCCTGGTTGGGAAACTTAAGATCTCACGTGTTGCATGGTGTGCTCCCCTCCCCCAAATAATCATGTCTTGATCAGCGATTTTGACTACATTTTTTTCAGCTATTTATTTAAAATTTTTATTGGAATATAGTTGATTCACAATGTTGTTTTACTTTCAGGTGTGTTGATTACATTTAAAATAAGAACTTATGTTCATTAAAAAAAACAAAACCATGAAGTTGGAAAAGATACTTGAAACACTATAATTAGAAGATTGGGGTCTATTGTATTCTCTTACTTCAGATAAGAAAAAAGACCAGCTACTGAAAGAATGGTACAATGATAAGAATAGATATTTTACCAAAAAATGAAACACAAAGAGATGATAAATAGATTAAATGATGGAAAGACTGTGGTAGGTCATCATTTTATACCCACCAGCAGAGCAGAAAATTAGCTGCCAGTCTAGCCGTACCTAGCTTTGTGAGAGTGTGGAACAGATGGAACTCTAAAAATAACCACTTCTGCTGGTATAAATTGGTGACCTGATTTAAAAGCATTACAAGCATTACCTTGAGAAGTTGAAGATGTGCTACCTATATTAGTCAGCAATTCCTTCATTTATTTATTTATGCATTCAGCAATGAGTGCCTACCATATAAGATAATGTTCTTTGTGCTTTAGTTCAATGGAAGACGTTAAAAATTTATAGATGATCAGTTCTATAGAAAAATGTTACTTAACAGAATGAAAACAGATTGCTATCCAGGTCACTTTTTGTTTTTCACTTTTTTGGATCAATTTCTAAAAGTGTTATGTATGGTTTGTTAAGTCAGTTCCACTGCATTCTTTGAGTCCTGCTAGATTTACCAGAATGATTTACAAAAAAATCATTCATCAATTCATCATAGAAGTAATTTTTATGATCTGTTAGATGAGAAACAGGTTACATCCTTTTTCAGTTCTGTGGTATAAGCAGATTGTAAACTATCCTATCTATGAGGTGATGTTGCACTCTAGGAAATATGCCAAAAGCTTGTCCAGTTGCTAAATTGTATCTATTGAGTTTCCCTGTGGCCTGTTTTGCTGAAACTTTCGCCTCAGGTTCAAAGGATTTGTTAACAGAATAAGCCACTCATTATATACAAATGAATAATACCAATATTTATTAGAGCATTATCTAGCTTTCAGTATACTAACATTAAGAGAAAAGAACTAGAAACAGCAGAAGATACATCACCAAATTGGTCTTTTTTTTTTTCAAATTGGGTTTTGACAAACAAATTGAGTTTTAATAAACTCAAACACTGCTGAAAAGTCCCGTGTCACAGCACATCTGGAGACCCAGTTGGGAAAAGGTCCCAGGCAGCCCGTCTGCAAAATTGCAGTTCACGATTCCCAAGTATAATCCTAGGATGCAAACTTAGAGCATCATCAGTCTGTGAGCAAACTGAAGCCTTGATTTATGTTCACGCGTAAAACTTTAATTCAATTGAACAGTCATGTCTGACTCTTTGCGACCCCATGGACAGCAGCATGCCAGGCTTCCCTGTCCATCACTAACTCCCGGAGCTTGCTCAAAGTCATGTCCATTGAGTCTGTGATGCCATCCAACCATCGTATCCTCTGTCATCCCCTTTTCCTTCTGCCTTCAATCTTTACCAGCATCACGGTCTTTTCCGATGAGTCAGTTCTTTGCATCAGATGGCCAAAGTATTCAAGTTTTAGCTTCAGTATAAGTCCTTCTAATGAATATTTAGGACTGATTTCCTTTAAGATGGACTGGTTGGATCTTCTTGCAGTCTTCAAGAGTCTTCTCCAACATCACAGTTTAAAAGCATCAGTTGTTTGGCATTCAGCTTTCTTTATAGTCCAGCTCTCACATCCATACATGACTACTGGAAAAACCATAGCTTTGACTAGATGGACCTTTGTTGGCAGAGTAATGTCTCTGCTTTTTAACATACTGTCTAGGTTGCTTATAACTTTTCTTCCAAGGAGCAAGTGTCTCTTAATTTCATGGCTGCAGTCACCCTCTGCAGTGATTTTGGAGCCCAAGAAAATAAAGTCAGCCACTGCACTGTTTCCCCATCTATTTGCCATGAAGTGATGGGATCAGATGCCGTGATCTTAGTTTTCTGAATGCTGAGCGTTAAGCCAACTTTTTCACTCTCCTCTTTCACTTTCATCAAGGGGCTCTTTAGTTCTTTTTCATTTTATGCCATACGGGTGGTATCATCTTTATTTTTGAGGTTATTGATATTTCTCCCAAAAATCTTGATGCTAGCTTGTGCTTCATCCAGCCTGGCATTGTGCATGATGTACTATGCATAGAAGTTAAATAAGCAGAGTGGTAATATACAGCCTTGACATGCTCCTTTCCCAATTTGGAACCAGTCTGTTGTTCCATGTCCAGTTCTAACTGTTGCTTCTTGACCTGCATACAGATTTCTTCGGCAAGTAAAGTGGTCTGGTATTCCCATCTCTTTAAGAATGTTCCACAGTTTGTTTTGATCCACACAAAGACTTTGGAATAGTCAGTAAAGCAGAAGTTGTTTTTCTGGAGCTCTTGTTTTTTCGATGATCCAGTGGATGTTGGCAATTTGATCTCTGGTTCCTCTACCTTTTCTAAAACCAGCTTGAACATCTGAAAGTTCTCAGTTCATGTGCTGTTGAAGCCTGGCTTGGAGGATTTTGAGCATTACTTTGCTAGCATGTGAGATGAGTGCAGTTGTATGGTAGTTTGAACATTCTTTGGCATTGCCTTTCTTTGGAATTGGAATGAAAACTGAGCATTTCCAGTTCTGTGGCCACTGCTGAGTTTTCCAAATTTGCAGGCATATTGAGTGCAGTACTTTTACAGCACTTTTACATCTTTTAGGATTTGAAATAGCTCAACTAGAATTCCATCACCTCCGCTAGCTTTGTTCTTAGTGAAGCTTCCTAAAGCCCACCTGACTTCACATTCCAGGATGTCTGGCTCTAGGTGAGTGATCACACCATCGTGGTTATCTGCGTCATGAAGATCTTTTTTTGTACAGTTTTTTTGTGTATTCTTGCCACCTATTCTTAATATCTTCTGCTTCTGTTAGGTCCATATCATTTCTGTTCTTTATTGTGCCTATCTTTGCATGAAATGTTCCCTTGGTGTATCTAATTTTCTTGAAGAGATCTCTAGTCTTTCCCATTCTATTGTTTTCCTCTATTTGCATTGATTGCTGAGGAAGGCTTTCTTATCTTTCCTTACTATTCTTCGGAATTCTGCGTTCAGATGGGTATTGGATGTATCTTTCCTTTTCTCCTTTGCCTTTCACTTCTCTTCTTTTCTCAGCTATTTGTAAGGCCTCCTCAGACAACCATTTTTATTTTTTGCATTTCTTTTTCTTGGGGATGGTCTTGATCACTGCCTCCTGTAGTGTCACGAACCTTTGTCCGTAGTTCTTCAGGCACTCTATCAGATCTAATCCCTTGAATCTATTTGTCACTTCCACCGTATAAACCTAAGGGATTTGATTTAGGTCATACCTGAATGGTCTAGTGGTTTTTTGTACTTTCTTCAATTTAAGTCTGAATTTGGCAATAAGGAGTTTGTGATCTGAGCCACAGTCAGCTCCCAGTCTTGTTTTTTCTGACTGTATAGAGCTTCTCCATCTTTGGCTGCAAAAAATATAATTGATCTGCTTTTGGTATTACCCATCTGGTGTTGTCCATGTGTAGAGTCATCTCTTGTGTTGTTGGAAGAGGGTGTTTGCTATGATCAGCTCATTTTCTTGGCAAAAATCTGTTAGTCTTTGCCTTGCTTCATTTTGTACTCCAAGGGGAATTTGTCTGTTATTCCAGGTGTTTCTTGACTGCCTACTTTTGCATTCTAGTCCCCTGTGATAAAAAGTGCATCTTTTTTTTGGTGTTAATTCTAGAAGGTCTTGTAGGTCTTTATAGAACCGTTCAACTTCAGCTTCTTCAACAGTAGTAGTTGGTGCATAGACTTGGATTACTGTGATATTGAATGATCTGCCTTGGAAGTGAACAGAGATCATTTTGTCGTTTTTGAGATTGCACCCAAGTACTCCATTTTGGACTCTTTTTTTTGACTGTGAGGGCTACTCCCATTTCTTCTAAGGGATTTTTGCCCACAGTAGTAGATATAATGGTCATCTGAATTAAATTCAGCCATTCTGGTCCATTTTAGTTCATTGATTCCTACAATGTCCACTTTTCATCTCCTGTTTGACCACATCCAGTTTACCTTGATTCATGGACCTAGCATTCCAGGTTCCTGTGGAATATTGTTCTTTATGGCATCACACTTGACTTCCATCACTAGTCACATCCACAGCTGGGTGGTGTTTTGCTTTGGCTCTGTCTCTTCATTCTTTCTGGAGTTATTTCTCCACTTATCCAGTAGCATACTGGGTACCTACCTGCCTGGGGAGTTCATCTTCCAGTGTGGTATCTTTTTGCCTTTTCTTACTGTTGATGTGGTTCTCACGGCAAGAATACTAAAGTGGTTTGCCATTCCTGTCTCCAGTGGACCGTGTTTTGTCAGAACTGTGATACAACTTGGAATGTTGTTAAGCCCAAGGCCTCTGGTTGATCAGCCCCCTTCAAGGACTCAACAATCTTAAGAATCATCTGGCATCTTATCTATGCTGCTGCAAGGCTTACACTCAGACCACAGTAAGAACAGTGTCCAGGCCAGTTAGAAGCAAGGTTAGAGGCCTGCCCTTCTTTGACTCTGAAGCCTAAACAAGACTATTTAACTTCCCTAATATGGTGGCTCAGACAGTAAAGGGTCTGCCTGCAATGCGGGAGACACGGGTTCAGTTCCTGGGTCGGGAAGATCCCCTGGAGAAGGAAATGGCAATCCACTCCTGCACTCTTGCCTGGAAAATCCCATGGATGGAGGAGCCTGATAGGCTACAGTCCATGGGGTCGCAAAGAGTCGGACAGGACTGAGTGACTTCACTATTCCACTATTCACTAATATGGTGCAGCAGTTAAGAATCTGCCTGCCAGTGCAGGGGCTATACAGACAGGTTTGGTCTCTGGTCTGGGAATATCTCACCTGCTGCAAGGCAGCTAAGCCTGTGCACCACAACTTCTGGAGCCTGTGTGCCCTAGAGCCCATGCTCCCTAACACCTCAGTAAGAAGCCCACACTCTGCAAGTCAAGTGTGCCCCACTCATCACAACTAGAGAATGCCCTTGTGTAGCAGTGAAGACTCAGCAGAGCCAAAAATAAAAATAAATAAAAATTGAAAAGATAAAGTATACCTATTACTTTTTTATTTAAAAGCAGTTTTTATGGAGCCAAAATTAAAACAAGATTGGCTAAAAATTAGACACTGCGTATTTTAGAGTTTTCTCGCAGATTATTAAAACCAAACCTCAGTGGTATTGTAGAGGTAAGTTTGGAGTTGTCATACATAGTATAGATAGAATAGAAATTTCATTTTGCGGTTGAAGGTTATGCTTTCATTAAATGAATTTGAGTGACAGCATCTAAGAGGGATAAATTATTTAAATTGAAAGAAGTTTTTTTGTTTTTGCTTTGTGGTTTTTGTTTGCTGTTTATAAGTTTAGGGCATTATGTCCTAGATTGCAGTTTGGGAATATGTGTAATACCTAGTATGTAGATGTAGTTTTTAATTAATTCATTTTGCTAGGAACTTTTTTTAAGCAGTGAAACTCTTTTTAAGAGTCTTTGTAAATTATTGGTCGGTGGTGGTGGTGGTTTAGTCACTAAGTTGTGTCTGACTCTCTGTGACTGCAGGTCATAACTCACCAGGTTCCTCTGTCCATGGGATTCCCCAGGCAAGAATACTAGAATGAGTTGCCATTTCCTTCTCCAGGGTGTCTTCCCAACCCAGGGATGTCTCCTGCATTGGCAGATGGATTCTTTACTGTTGAGCCGAGAGGAAAAGCCCAAGTGTGTGGTAGGAATGAGTAAATGTGCAGTGAAATACTGATATATGATAGCACATAAATGAATATGGATTTATAGTATCAAATCTTTCAGCAAAAGTCAGTTAAAATGTTTCTTCATGTCTTGAATGTTCAACAAAATGGAATGCAAATCCCCAACATATGTCTGGTATGTTCCCTTTTCATGTTTTCAGACTTTATAAGTTCTTTTATTCAGATATGTAATGTTGATCTCTTAAAAGGAAATCTTTAGGATCTTTTCACCCTCGAAAACTTAGAATCATGCAAAGCATGTAACGGACACATTTTATTTATTTTTTAATATAAATTTACTTTAATTGGAGGCTAATTGCTTTACAGTATTGTATTGGTTTTGCCATACATCAACATGAATCCGCCACGGGTGTACACGTGTTCCCCATCCTGAACCCCCCCTCCTTCCTCCCTCCCTGTACCATCCCTCTGGGTCATCCCAGTGCACCAGCCCCAAGCATCCTGTGTCATGCATCGAACCTGGACTGGCTATTCGTTTCACCTATGATATTATACGTGTTTCAATGCCATTCTCCTAAATTATCCCACCCTCTCCCTCTCCCACAGAGTCCAAAAGACTGTTCCATACATCTGTGTCTCTTGCTATCTCGCATACAGGGTTATCGTTACCCTCTTTCTAAATTCCATATGTATGCGTTAGTATACTGTATTGGTGTTTTTCTTTCTGGCTTACTTCACTCTGTATAATAGGCTCCAGGTTCATCCACCTCATTAGAACTCATTCAAATGTATTCTTCTTAATGGGTAATACTCCATTGTGTATGGGACACATTTTAATGCAGCTAGGACACAGTCTTAGACACAAGTAAATGAGTCCTTTCTGAGCTTCTCAGTATATTGATACTTAATTCAGGAGCGTTGATATGATTCTTTCACCTAGGTGAAATAATGCTTTATGCCTTACCCATATCCTCTGTGCTCTTATCATACTTGCTTACAGTAGCATTCTTTGATACTAGTAAGGGGACCAAAAAGTGACATCATTAAACAAAAATTGTTATCACACCTGTCACCACATTCTACAAAGAGAACTCTCCAACATGAATCAACAGGTTTTCTTCTTAATCCATAATAAGATGGGTAAGAAGGAGAAGGGCCCTTGTGAAACATTCCTGGGAAAGGGGATGAGAAAGAAGAACTAACATGATGTCTTAACCACAGGTGCCTTTTTTTCCCCTTCTTTTTATTTATTTACTTTTGTCTGTGCCAGGCCTTCGCTGCTATGTGGGCTTTTCTCTAGTTACGGAGAGCATGGGCTACTCTGCAGTTGTGGTGCACGGGGCTTCTCATTGCGTAGACTTCTCTTGTTCTGGAACACAGACTCTAGCGTGTGTGGGCTTTAGTAGTTGCGGTTCCTGGGTTCTAGAGGACAGGCTCAGTAGTTGTGGCCCATGGGCTTAGTCGTTCATCAGCATGTGGGATATTCCTGAATCAGGGGTTGAACCTGTGTCTCCTGCACTGGCAGATTCTTCACCACTGAGCCACCAGGGAAGCCCCACATATGTGCTTCCTTATACAGAAACTTTTTATGCAGTTTCAGAGAAGTGAACGTATAGAAGTTGAAGGTAGAGAAGTTCCTTTCAAACTCTATATCCAATTATCCCTTTTAGCCAAGATCAGCTGGTATAAGCCTGATAACATTTTGTAGAAAGAACTTCTTGTGGCTTCTTTGCATTCTTTCCTTAGCTAGTTGTGGATATGATAGGTCCTTGGAACTTCATGGCTCAGCAGTACATGTTGTGAATCATTTTTGCCTGTGATGGAGTTGGATATATGGGTCATGTTCTTTTAAGGTATTGGCATGGCTAAATAACATGAGATTGCAGTTTTATTCAGATCAGGACCATGGGATTTCCTGGTGGTCCAGTGGTTGAGAACTTGCCTGCCATTGCAGGAGATGTGGTTCAATCCTTGCTCTGGGAAGATTCCACCTGCCTTGGGGCAAGTAAGCTGAGGCCCTCGGGGGCCATGACTACTGAGCCTGCACACTGCAACTAAAGGCCCTCGAGCCCATGCTCCACAACAAGAGAAGCCCACATCACAGCTAGAGAGTAGCCCCTGCTTGCTACAAGTAAAGAAAGCCTGCGTGCAGCAGCAAAGACCCCATGCAGCCATAAATAAATAAAATTTATTTTCTATAAAGGATCAGGAACCATGTACTTTAAAGCCACATTTTTTTATGTGCTTCTTTTTTCTTAGCACCAAAAGGTTTAATTTTTCGTCTTTCAGTTTTGCCTGGAAGCCAGCCACTCTTGACTAACCGAGATAAGTAAAAGAGAAATACAGAAAGAAAAGCCAAAAGAAAGTGTGTGTAAATTAACATCCCTCTTTAGATTTTTGCTCCATAGGATTTTAAGGAATTTGTTCTGTTTTTCTAAGTATCAGAATTATTTTATGATTGGAAACAATTACAGTGTGTATAATTCAGAGAGCAGTGACATTAGAAAATTAATTTACCAAACTTGACCCAGTCACTTATTAGATGTGTTACCTTGGTTAAGTCTCTTAACATTTTAGAGCTTGCGTTGGTTTTTTCTTGTTGTTAATCTCTGAGTGGATGGCTAACCTGGTGTCAGGAAGGAAGGAAGAATAAAGTATATAGTAGGTGTTGCACAGATTAGTGTCTTAATTAAAAATTCTCCCAGAATATGACTACATAAACCATCTGGCTTTGTATTTCCTTTCACCCACTCTTTGATTGGGTCTGAGTCGTGTCTGACTCTTTGCA
>SJYC01094058.1:0-32719 GCA_006408675.1 Madoqua kirkii | reverse complement strand
AATCCCATGGATGGAGGAGCCTGATAGGCTACAGTCCATGGGGTCGCAAAGAGTCGGACAGGACTGAGTGACTTCACTATTCCACTATTCACTAATATGGTGCAGCAGTTAAGAATCTGCCTGCCAGTGCAGGGGCTATACAGACAGGTTTGGTCTCTGGTCTGGGAATATCTCACCTGCTGCAAGGCAGCTAAGCCTGTGCACCACAACTTCTGGAGCCTGTGTGCCCTAGAGCCCATGCTCCCTAACACCTCAGTAAGAAGCCCACACTCTGCAAGTCAAGTGTGCCCCACTCATCACAACTAGAGAATGCCCTTGTGTAGCAGTGAAGACTCAGCAGAGCCAAAAATAAAAATAAATAAAAATTGAAAAGATAAAGTATACCTATTACTTTTTTATTTAAAAGCAGTTTTTATGGAGCCAAAATTAAAACAAGATTGGCTAAAAATTAGACACTGCGTATTTTAGAGTTTTCTCGCAGATTATTAAAACCAAACCTCAGTGGTATTGTAGAGGTAAGTTTGGAGTTGTCATACATAGTATAGATAGAATAGAAATTTCATTTTGCGGTTGAAGGTTATGCTTTCATTAAATGAATTTGAGTGACAGCATCTAAGAGGGATAAATTATTTAAATTGAAAGAAGTTTTTTTGTTTTTGCTTTGTGGTTTTTGTTTGCTGTTTATAAGTTTAGGGCATTATGTCCTAGATTGCAGTTTGGGAATATGTGTAATACCTAGTATGTAGATGTAGTTTTTAATTAATTCATTTTGCTAGGAACTTTTTTTAAGCAGTGAAACTCTTTTTAAGAGTCTTTGTAAATTATTGGTCGGTGGTGGTGGTGGTTTAGTCACTAAGTTGTGTCTGACTCTCTGTGACTGCAGGTCATAACTCACCAGGTTCCTCTGTCCATGGCATTCCCCAGGCAAGAATACTAGAATGAGTTGCCATTTCCTTCTCCAGGGTGTCTTCCCAACCCAGGGATGTCTCCTGCATTGGCAGATGGATTCTTTACTGTTGAGCCAGAGGAAAAGCCCAAGTGTGTGGTAGGAATGAGTAAATGTGCAGTGAAATACTGATATATGATAGCACATAAATGAATATGGATTTATAGTATCAAATCTTTCAGCAAAAGTCAGTTAAAATGTTTCTTCATGTCTTGAATGTTCAACAAAATGGAATGCAAATCCCCAACATATGTCTGGTATGTTCCCTTTTCATGTTTTCAGACTTTATAAGTTCTTTTATTCAGATATGTAATGTTGATCTCTTAAAAGGAAATCTTTAGGATCTTTTCACCCTCGAAAACTTAGAATCATGCAAAGCATGTAACGGACACATTTTATTTATTTTTTAATATAAATTTACACCTGTCTCTTATACACATCTAGATGTGTATAAGAGACAGGTCCATGGCATTCCCCAGGCAAGAATACTAGAATGAGTTGCCATTTCCTTCTCCAGGGTGTCTTCCCAACCCAGGGATGTCTCCTGCATTGGCAGATGGATTCTTTACTGTTGAGCCGAGAGGAAAAGCCCAAGTGTGTGGTAGGAATGAGTAAATGTGCAGTGAAATACTGATATATGATAGCACATAAATGAATATGGATTTATAGTATCAAATCTTTCAGCAAAAGTCAGTTAAAATGTTTCTTCATGTCTTGAATGTTCAACAAAATGGAATGCAAATCCCCAACATATGTCTGGTATGTTCCCTTTTCATGTTTTCAGACTTTATAAGTTCTTTTATTCAGATATGTAATGTTGATCTCTTAAAAGGAAATCTTTAGGATCTTTTCACCCTCGAAAACTTAGAATCATGCAAAGCATGTAACGGACACATTTTATTTATTTTTTAATATAAATTTACTTTAATTGGAGGCTAATTGCTTTACAGTATTGTATTGGTTTTGCCATACATCAACATGAATCCGCCACGGGTGTACACGTGTTCCCCATCCTGAACCCCCCCTCCTTCCTCCCTCCCTGTACCATCCCTCTGGGTCATCCCAGTGCACCAGCCCCAAGCATCCTGTGTCATGCATCGAACCTGGACTGGCTATTCGTTTCACCTATGATATTATACGTGTTTCAATGCCATTCTCCTAAATTATCCCACCCTCTCCCTCTCCCACAGAGTCCAAAAGACTGTTCCATACATCTGTGTCTCTTGCTATCTCGCATACAGGGTTATCGTTACCCTCTTTCTAAATTCCATATGTATGCGTTAGTATACTGTATTGGTGTTTTTCTTTCTGGCTTACTTCACTCTGTATAATAGGCTCCAGGTTCATCCACCTCATTAGAACTCATTCAAATGTATTCTTCTTAATGGGTAATACTCCATTGTGTATGGGACACATTTTAATGCAGCTAGGACACAGTCTTAGACACAAGTAAATGAGTCCTTTCTGAGCTTCTCAGTATATTGATACTTAATTCAGGAGCGTTGATATGATTCTTTCACCTAGGTGAAATAATGCTTTATGCCTTACCCATATCCTCTGTGCTCTTATCATACTTGCTTACAGTAGCATTCTTTGATACTAGTAAGGGGACCAAAAAGTGACATCATTAAACAAAAATTGTTATCACACCTGTCACCACATTCTACAAAGAGAACTCTCCAACATGAATCAACAGGTTTTCTTCTTAATCCATAATAAGATGGGTAAGAAGGAGAAGGGCCCTTGTGAAACATTCCTGGGAAAGGGGATGAGAAAGAAGAACTAACATGATGTCTTAACCACAGGTGCCTTTTTTTCCCCTTCTTTTTATTTATTTACTTTTGTCTGTGCCAGGCCTTCGCTGCTATGTGGGCTTTTCTCTAGTTACGGAGAGCATGGGCTACTCTGCAGTTGTGGTGCACGGGGCTTCTCATTGCGTAGACTTCTCTTGTTCTGGAACACAGACTCTAGCGTGTGTGGGCTTTAGTAGTTGCGGTTCCTGGGTTCTAGAGGACAGGCTCAGTAGTTGTGGCCCATGGGCTTAGTCGTTCATCAGCATGTGGGATATTCCTGAATCAGGGGTTGAACCTGTGTCTCCTGCACTGGCAGATTCTTCACCACTGAGCCACCAGGGAAGCCCCACATATGTGCTTCCTTATACAGAAACTTTTTATGCAGTTTCAGAGAAGTGAACGTATAGAAGTTGAAGGTAGAGAAGTTCCTTTCAAACTCTATATCCAATTATCCCTTTTAGCCAAGATCAGCTGGTATAAGCCTGATAACATTTTGTAGAAAGAACTTCTTGTGGCTTCTTTGCATTCTTTCCGTTAGCTAGTTGTGGATATGATAGGTCCTTGGAACTTCATGGCTCAGCAGTACATGTTGTGAATCATTTTTGCCTGTGATGGAGTTGGATATATGGGTCATGTTCTTTTAAGGTATTGGCATGGCTAAATAACATGAGATTGCAGTTTTATTCAGATCAGGACCATGGGATTTCCTGGTGGTCCAGTGGTTGAGAACTTGCCTGCCATTGCAGGAGATGTGGTTCAATCCTTGCTCTGGGAAGATTCCACCTGCCTTGGGGCAAGTAAGCTGAGGCCCTCGGGGGCCATGACTACTGAGCCTGCACACTGCAACTAAAGGCCCTCGAGCCCATGCTCCACAACAAGAGAAGCCCACATCACAGCTAGAGAGTAGCCCCTGCTTGCTACAAGTAAAGAAAGCCTGCGTGCAGCAGCAAAGACCCCATGCAGCCATAAATAAATAAAATTTATTTTCTATAAAGGATCAGGAACCATGTACTTTAAAGCCACATTTTTTTATGTGCTTCTTTTTTCTTAGCACCAAAAGGTTTAATTTTTCGTCTTTCAGTTTTGCCTGGAAGCCAGCCACTCTTGACTAACCGAGATAAGTAAAAGAGAAATACAGAAAGAAAAGCCAAAAGAAAGTGTGTGTAAATTAACATCCCTCTTTAGATTTTTGCTCCATAGGATTTTAAGGAATTTGTTCTGTTTTTCTAAGTATCAGAATTATTTTATGATTGGAAACAATTACAGTGTGTATAATTCAGAGAGCAGTGACATTAGAAAATTAATTTACCAAACTTGACCCAGTCACTTATTAGATGTGTTACCTTGGTTAAGTCTCTTAACATTTTAGAGCTTGCGTTGGTTTTTTCTTGTTGTTAATCTCTGAGTGGATGGCTAACCTGGTGTCAGGAAGGAAGGAAGAATAAAGTATATAGTAGGTGTTGCACAGATTAGTGTCTTAATTAAAAATTCTCCCAGAATATGACTACATAAACCATCTGGCTTTGTATTTCCTTTCACCCACTCTTTGATTGGGTGCTGAGTCGTGTCTGACTCTTTGCAATCCCATGGACTGTATCCTGCCAGGCTCCTCTGTCCATGGGATTCTCCAGGCAAGAATACTGGAGTGGGTTACCATGCCCTCCTCCAGGGGATCTTCCTGACCCAGGGATCAAACCCAAGTCTCTTATGTCTCCTGTGTTGGCAGGCAGGTTCTTTACCACTAGTGCCACCTGGGAAGCCCTTTGATTAAGAGTCAATAAGAAAGTAATGTGCTGTTTTTATATATTTGTTGGTTTATTAACCTTCAACATGTGAAGAAGCACAGCTTTCATTTTAGTGGTAAAGAAACTAGGAGATACTCTTCAATTTTGGAATTAAAAGGACAAATGAGTGTTCATTGGAGTTGTGGGAAGAAATTAAATTTGCAGTGGATTGAGAAATGGGGAGTGAGAAAATGGAGATACTGACATCACACTGCTCTTTATGGAAGTTTCGTTAAGACTGAAGGGAAATGAATCTAAATACCCAGAGGGATATTGGACTGTGGAGAAAATAAGAATTAGTGAGGTCATGAACACATGTAGAATGATGATGGGAGCTTAACTTAGAGGAGATTGAGATAAGGTCCCTGGCAGGGACATCCTCTCTAGCAACTTATCACAAGGTATAAAATTAGATCATGTTGTGAAGTATCTTGTAGATTGCTGGGCATATGGGAAGTAGCCAGGAAGTCAGAGGATTTGTAAAGCTAAAATATTTGACAGATATTTGTGAATGAATGGTTGGATCAAGTATTCAAATAGGCAGTTCTGATCTGCATGTGCAGGAAGAGAGCATTTTATCTAAAAATTATTTAGATAAAACCTAAAAAGAATGATGTAGTGCACTGTTATATGTTTAATATTATGGTTTCTATTGACTTAACAACTGCACTGTAATACTGTTTTTTAAAATTGTGGCAAAATACATAAAAGATTTACTGTTGTAGCCATTTTAAAGTGTACAGTTTGATGGCAGCAAGTACACTCACAGTGTTTTCCAACTAACATCACTGTCAGGTTCCAGAGCTTTTTCATTATCCCAAACATAAATTTCAAATGCATTAAGCAGTCACATTTCCTCCTCCAATCCCTGGTAACCACTAATTGTTCTCTGTCTCTTGGATTGGATATTTCATATAAATGGAGTAATGCAATATGTGTTGTTTTGCATATTTGGCATCTTTCATTTAGCATAATGCTTTCAGAGTTCATCCTTGGAGCATGTATCAGTACTTCATTCCTTTTTTATAGCTGAATAATATTCTATTGTATGACTGTACCACGTTTTGCTTATCCATCTACTGATGGGCATTTGAGTTTCTTCTTGTAGCTTTTGTGAGTAAAACTGCGGTGAACAGTCACTTACAAGTTTTTGTGTGAACATGTGTTTTCATTTCTCCTCTCTGTATACGTAGGAATAAAAATGATAGATTGTATGCTAACTCTGTGTTTAACTTTGAGGAACCACCAACTGTTTCCCACAGCAGCTGCACCATTGTATATTTCTACCAGCAATGTATGAGGGTTCTAATTTCTCTTCATTCTTGCTTTGTCATAATCTGTAAAAATTAATTTATTAAACCTTTGAATCCTTACTGCATGCAGGGTACCATGCTAGATGCTGTTTCAAAGAAGGGCTGGACAAGACTTTCTATTTCTAGAAGCAACAGTTGTTTGGCCTTCTGGTAGTTAGAGTCAACGTTCATAACTGTCCTGGAAGGAGGAAGCATTGAGTGCCCTAGAAGGCACAGTTAACTTACCTTGAAGATTTTAGACAGAGAGTTTACTTATGGGGAAAGGCTTATTTCTCTTCTTCTTCTTTTAAAAATATGTATTTGTTTATTTATTTTTGGCTACCCTGCACCTTTTGTTGCTTTGCCCAGATTTTCTCTAGTTGCTATGAGCTGGGGCTACTCTTTGTTCCAGTACATAGACTTCTTCTCATTGCGGTGGCTTCTTTAGTTGCGGAGCACAGGCTTATAAGCCTGTGGGCTTTAGTAATTGCAGTGTGTAGGCTTCAGTGCTTGTGGCTAGGGGACTTAGTTACTCCACAGCATGTGGAATCTTATCAGACCGGGGATGGAACCTGTGTCCCCTGCATTGGCGGGGAGATTCTTATCCACTGTGCCACCAGGGAAGTCTGAAAGGCTTATTTGTCAACTGTCAGACCAGGGAACTTAAACCCTATTGTGTAGTTGGTAGGAAGCCAGAAAACTTCTGAACAGGGTAGTAATATAATTTGAACCTGGACTTTGGAAGATAAATCTAGCAGCCAAGAGTAGAGGCTGAAGTAGAGGGCTGAAGAGTCTAGTAGTGCCTGGGAAACCAGTTTTTTTTGTTTGTTTTGGCTGTGCTATGGGACATACAACCAGGAATCAATCCCATGCCCCTTGCATTGGAATGTGGAGTCTTAACCACTGGACTGCCAAAAGAAGTCCCTGAAACCAGGGCTTAACTGGAACCTAGAGTGACAAACAGAAATGGAAACTTAGGAGGGGAATAGATAGGACTTGGAGGCTCTTATATAAATCTTTATAGTCTCCTTAGATCTCATCTCTTCTTTTGATTTTAAACATCATCTACCAAACACTACCAAACGTTCTCTCTCCAGAACAGACCTCTCTGAGATCCAGACTTCATACTTAACATCTCATATTTAAATTTCTTAAGTCTTGATACCACCCCAAAAGTTTTGAGTGACGTATTTTTCCTTCTAATAATTTCTCAGTAGTTAAGCTAAAGTTGCTCCAATTAGTTGTTATAAAAATAACTACAGCCCCAGAAAGCATAACCAGAGTAAAGACATTTCATTACAAAAACATTTTACTACGAAAGTGAAACAAAATGCTTGTAGTTACACCATCCTAGTAAAACCATTGTTGACATTTTAGTCTTTTGCTTCTAAAACAGGAATTTCTTTTTCCTTTATCTGTCCTCTTTCTTCATTTCCCACTTGTCATTCATCTCCTCACCACCACATGCTGTACGTGTACATGCACAGACCACACTTTGATAGCTTGATGGCCTAGTAGGTTGGAGATGGTCAGTAAGTAGTTATGGGATATATAACAGATTTAGAACTTTCACACCAGTAACAAAGCATCACCAGTTAATATTCCCTCTACAGTCACTGCCTCAGCTGAAACTCTACTTAGGTAATTTGGGTTGAATAATGACTGAAAAAATAATGTGTTCAATTAGAATGTGCCTAGTATGCTTTGTTAAAGGGAAATGTTTGTGTTTAAAACTGAGGCATTTTCCTTCGTTTCTATCAATTTTATAACCTAATAGATGATCCATCTTCCTGCCTTGAATTTCTGGTTCTCTGTGGTTTAAACCAAAATTCTTACAACAGAAAGGGTGCAACAAATAGTTGATTATGTTATTTTAGATGGAAACTTGATTTGATATTTTTCCATAAGAAACTGTTACAGGGACATTGTCATCATGTATTAGGTATTATAGGTATTGTTGTTCAGTCACTAAATTGTATCTTTGCAACCCCATGGCCTGCAGCACACCAGGCTTCCCTGTCCATCACTGTCTCCTGGAGTTTGTTCAGACTCATGTCCATTGAGTTAGTGGTGCCATCTAGCTATCTCATCTTCTGTCACCCTCTTCTGCTCTTGCCCTCAATCTTTCTCAGCATTAGGGTTTTTTCTAGTGAGTTAGTTTTTCGCATCAGGTGGCCAAAGTATTGGAGCTTCAGCTTCAACATCAGTCCTTCCAATGAATATTCAGGACTGATTTCCTTTAGGATGGACTGGTTGGATCTCCTTGCAGTCCAAGTGTCTCCAGCACCGCAGTTCAAAAGCATCAATTCTTTGGCACTCAGTCTTCTATATGCTCCAGCTCTCACATCCATACATGACTACTGGAAAACCATAGCTCTGATTATGTGGATCTTTGTCAGCGAAGTGGTGTTTCTGTTTTTTTAAAACACTGTCTAGGTTTGTCATGGGATTGTTTCACTGCAGGTATAGACCTAAGTAAAAACAGTCCTGAGACTTTTCTGGTGGTCCTGTGCTAAAGAATACGCCAGTCAGTATAGGAGACACGGGTTCAATCCCTGGTCCAAGAAGATCCCACGTGATGCGGGCCAACGAAGTCCACACACCTAGATCTTGTGCTCCACAACAAGAGAAGCCTGTGCACTGCAACTAGAGAACAGCCTCAGCTAACCACAAATGGAGAAAGCCTGTGCACAGCAACAAAGACCTAGTGCAGTCAAAAATAAAGAAATTTCTTTTTTATAAAAACACCTGAATTATACTGGAGGAACAGTAGCCAGTTAGCTTTTACTCCCTGTATCAGTCAGTGATGTGGTAGTTATTTACAAAGTTACCCTAGCTAGAAATCAGAGTATGAACTTTTATTCTCTTTTACTCCCGTATCCCATCAATTATGTAGTTCAGTTTATTTTACTTCTTCCTAAGTATTTTGTGACTTGGCTTTTAATTTGTTTATATTAAAAACTGGTTTTCCAAAAAAAAATAATGAAGTTTTCTCCAGGTTGTGAATTGCAATCAGTTCTGATTTTCAAAATCTCTAGGCTGGACTACAGAACCAGTATCAAGAGATTATCCTCGAACTAACTATTCCTTGTCCTCTGTCCATGGGATTTTCCAGGCAAGAATACTCAAGTGTGTTTGTGGTGTGGGCTTAGTGCTCCTCAGCTCCTGGAGTTTTAGTTCCCCAGCCAGGGATCGAAATCGCATCCCCTGCAGTGCAAAGTGGAGGAAAACCATAGCTCTGATTATGTGGATCTTTGTCAGCGAAGTGGTGTTTCTGTTTTTTTAAAACACTGTCTAGGTTTGTCATGGGATTGTTTCACTGCAGGTATAGACCTAAGTAAAAACAGTCCTGAGACTTTTCTGGTGGTCCTGTGCTAAAGAATACGCCAGTCAGTATAGGAGACACGGGTTCAATCCCTGGTCCAAGAAGATCCCACGTGATGCGGGCCAACGAAGTCCACACACCTAGATCTTGTGCTCCACAACAAGAGAAGCCTGTGCACTGCAACTAGAGAACAGCCTCAGCTAACCACAAATGGAGAAAGCCTGTGCACAGCAACAAAGACCTAGTGCAGTCAAAAATAAAGAAATTTCTTTTTTATAAAAACACCTGAATTATACTGGAGGAACAGTAGCCAGTTAGCTTTTACTCCCTGTATCAGTCAGTGATGTGGTAGTTATTTACAAAGTTACCCTAGCTAGAAATCAGAGTATGAACTTTTATTCTCTTTTACTCCCGTATCCCATCAATTATGTAGTTCAGTTTATTTTACTTCTCCTAAGTATTTTGTGACTTGGCTTTTAATTTGTTTATATTAAAAACTGGTTTTCCAAAAAAAAATAATGAAGTTTTCTCCAGGTTGTGAATTGCAATCAGTTCTGATTTTCAAAATCTCTAGGCTGGACTACAGAACCAGTATCAAGAGATTATCCTCGAACTAACTATTCCTTGTCCTCTGTCCATGGGATTTTCCAGGCAAGAATACTCAAGTGTGTTTGTGGTGTGGGCTTAGTGCTCCTCAGCTCCTGGAGTTTTAGTTCCCCAGCCAGGGATCGAAATCGCATCCCCTGCAGTGCAAAGTGGATTCTTAACCACTAGACCACCAGGGAGGTCCCTACTCATTTATTTATTTGTTGTGTTTATTTCCTCTTTTTCATTCTGTCTTAAAAATTTATTAATTATTTATCTGTTTCAAAAGAATTATTGTTTTAAAAAATCATTCTGGTTTTTTCTGACCTTGTCTTTCTGTGTTTCTTTAAATTTTTTTTTTATTGCTTGTTTCCCATCATGGAAAAAAAAAGAGCAATGAAGTTCAGTTTGATTTAATCTTCTTAAAAAATAAGTTTTTATTAAGTATTGCTCTAGCTGTTACGGTGCAAATTTATTCATAGTGGTTTTTCTTCTACTTAAAGATTTTGAAAGTTTCTTTATCATTGTATCACTTCTCTCACAGTAAGAATCTTACTCCCATTTTTCCCTAATATTTTTTACTATTTGATCAAATCCTGGTATGTAACCAACCTGCATTTATCACCTCCTCCCTTATATGTATTTCTCCCTAATCACGTCAGAGTTGTAACAGCTGTGGAAGGCACGTTGCTGCATGGAAGTCTGCTACCCACTTGGGCCTGTCCCTTTGCCAGGAAGTCCTCATTATTCCTCTTGAGGTTCCCATACTCTGCATTGGACTATACTGGGACACTCACCTAATGAGGTCCAACAGCCTGTGCAGGCCTGCTTCCGTACACACATTACAGTATCCTGCCACCCTCTGTGGACACCCTCACATCCTGATTATCCCCAGTACCTTGCTCTGGCCTCTGGAGCCTCCCCTTTTGCTGCTTTTACTTCGCCTGACCACTCCTAAGGGCTTTGTACAGTATTTCTTCAGGAAAGGGAAGGAGAGTGGGAACTGAAGAGGAAATTGTTTTCTGATTTTAACATAGTAAGAGAACATAGACTTTTATTCTTTGGAACTTATTGAGACTTCTTTTACATATTAATAAGGTCACTTAAAAAATTATTCCATGTGTGTACAGTGGTTGATGTTACACATATATGTATTATAAAGATATAAAAAGTGTAGAGAACAAGTGAGTACCCATCATTCAATTTAATAATGTATTACAGGTACAGATGAAGCAACCCAGAACCTTTTTTTGATTCCTTTCCCATTGTTTCCCCACAGCGGTATTTACTGTTCTGAATTTAGTATTTCTTTAAACAGGAATTGATTATATGAGAAATATTCTATAAACTAGTATTTATCAGTGTAGACCAGAATTGCCCACAGATGCAAGCATTCTCTTATATCAGAAAATATTCTAGCCCTTGGAAGTATGTTAGGAATTTGCCAAAGAAATATTTATGTCATCTCTTACTGCATATCTTACGTCAGAGAATAAGCACTTAAGTCTCTTAATTGATAAGTAGGTATCTAAAAATACGTAAATACATGAGGAATGCTATGACAGATGTCTTGTTTTTAAGCATCTAGCCATGGTTAGCACTAAATAATTAAGTAGTTGATGACTGTAATAAACCAGTTAGTTATGCCTCTTTGACCACTTATGGCAAGCTGTTCCAAGTATGAGGGAAAGTCTAAATCTAATGGACTCTATTTGCATTTCTGAATTACATTTGATAGCTAATTGGAGAAATCGTTATTTTAAAGGTAGATTTTTTTTTTCCACCTCACTTTTCTAAAATCCTTAAAAAAATTTTAGCCAGTTATATTGTTGCTATAGGTGGTGGTCCATTATATTAATGTTTAAATTGGACTTGAGTTTTGTCTCCTAGACTTTTGTCTCCTAGGTCCATATTGGACCATGTCTCATTTTAGCAATTATGTATAGTAATTTTGCCTATTGTGATACGTTATTTTGTTTTTTCATTTATACTGATAGATTCCTGTGGCCTTTTAAATGATTGAATAACAATGAAAATGGATCCAAAGTGACTTCTCTACTGAAGCAGAAGATTGTTTTTACCTTCCATTAACTCAGTTTAGTCTCTGGGAACGGGCAAAACGAGTGAAATACAGAAAACTGAAGAGAAGAAAACCCCACTTTGGAGCTTTCTCCATGACTGTTATTAAGCCCTGCCTTTCTACTTGTTTTAGTTTTGCTGAGAATTTATAAACAGTGAAGACCAAAGAAATAGAAGAAACATTTGAGAGCTTTATACCAAGAAATTTGCCTTGAAAGCTGCTATTCTTGGAGGGAAAAGCATATCAAGTTCCTGTTTTTTTTTTTTTTTAACAAGCTTTCTTATGTCCTTAGATTTTGAAGGATAAGACAAATATAAACTCATACCTGTAGACTATTTTTACCAGCTGTGTAAGAATAATGAGATATAAATTAAGGGCTTTGTAATGTGGATGTTTTGCTACTAGAGTTGACTACTCCGAAGATCTTTTATAGCTCGTCAGTGTTTATTTTTGATCTGTCACTTCAATGACATTATTTGACCAAACAAAAGTCATTCTGTCTTTCTAAGCTATGACCTCGTTATAAACAGTATTTGCATTCACTGTGCAAATGTCCATGTATTATCTATTTAAGCAACATCATAGTGCCATCACTCAAGGAAGTTGAATGAGGTGAACATTGATATAGCTCTTTCCCCTTCCCCCCATTTTTTAAATGTAACAAATACTTTTTATGTTCCCCTCCCCCTTCCCCTTTCCCCTTCCCCTTTGGGAAACGTGTCAGGAACTAGATAGTTTAGGATGAGCAATTGAGGGGGCTGAGAGATTGATCCACACAGAGCCTGGATTCTTTTTGCTTCATCGTAAGGCTTTCTGCTGGCCAGCCTAATTAAGTACCCTTTTAACAAGAGAACCTTGTGGAAATCCAGCTGGCAACTCAAGAAGTTCGGGAAGCAGGACCACAGAGGTTATACTCTGGGGTAAGTATCCTCCGATGTCTAACTTTGGAAGAAGACTGTGTATGTGTATGTATCATGGAAAATACCTACTCTTTTGTAATGTGTTCTGGAGACTATCAGTGAGGTAGTTTGGAGACACAACTGATCTCTCAGGAAAATTGATTCTGATGAGGAGAAGTTAATGTGAACTAAATAGAAAAATTCTTGAAGTTATAACTTCCTTCTCTAGGAAGATTTTTTTTCTACTGCTTTTTCCTGAAGTTACCTGAAGCAGATTAATCTTTTTCTATAAGTATCTATAGTTTGGGGCTTCCCAGGTGGTGCTAGTGGTAAAGAACCCTCCTGCCAGTGCAGGAGACGTAAGAGACCTGGGTTTGATCCCTGGGTCAGGAAGATCTCCTGGAGAAGGAAATGGCAACCCACTCCAGTATTCTTGCCTGGAGAATCCCATGGACAGAGGAGCCTGGTGGGCTGTATAGTTCATGGGGTCGCAAAATGTCAGCAGTGTTTGAAGCAACTGAGCATATGCCTGGCATACCATATACCTATAGTTATGAGTAGTTGTTTATTCTTCTGCTATAACCCAAGAATTCATTAGCTTCTGTCATATAACCTTCAGGGCAATGTCCCACTTTCTCTATCTGTGTTGAATATTCATAGTTATATATTCACAGGCTATTGTTTTTGTTTAGAACTTCTCTGATGTATGAGGCCAGATGACTACTCTAGAAAGGCTCAGAGAGCAAGTCTTTCTGTAAAAGGGTGACATTAAAGAAATTGCAGACTCCTTTACTTGATACCAGGTTCTTCCAAGAATAAATGATTTCAATTTTCTCATTTTCAGATCCTGGCCATGAGGTTGGATGCCTCACCTTGTTGAAAAGAGACACTGGACCTAAATGGCGCAGCATGACTTTGTTCCTGCTTGGCTAAATTTCTCAACACCACAGTCAGCTAAGGTACTGTTCTCCATTCTAGTAACTATCTCAATACCAATTCTTTGCATTCTTGTCTTGTCTTATAGCCTCTGTTTTACAATCTAGTTTTTTTTGTGTGTATATTCATTCTTGACTGACAATTTTAGATATGTTTTCATAAACTTATCTTTCTTTTATCTTACTTTTAGGATATAAATAGGGTATAAACACTTAGGAGTTCAAGTCAGTGTGCACCCAGGTGTCTTGTTTATTTCATTACATGTTAACCTTTTCTCATTGTGTGGCACACTTAAGACTTCCTATGTTAACTGCAGAACACTTTGGTTTGGGGGGAAATGGATCTTCAGAATGAATATACATATGTCTAAAGTAGTAGTTGAAAAAGGATAGACAGTAATTGATTGACTACTACATGATTAAATCCTAGAAATTCTATTTCAGAGACAATGGTCTGCTTACTGATTTTGGAGAAAATGTTTGCATTAAGGATAAAGACAAATGAATATACTCTTGATAAAGGAAACCTTTGGGAAGCTAATAAAAATACTTCCCATTTTGCCACCTAATAGAGGGGGGACAAAGTTGATAGGTAGTCTCAGAAAAAAAAAAAATTTTTTTTTAAACATGAATTTTTGGGAAGTTGTTCCTGGTCTGTCTAGACCCACAACCCTTTGCTTTAAATTTCAGTTTGAATTGTACTTATAAATTCCCAGCCATCTCATAATTGACATAATCCACCTCAAGGGTTGGAGGTGGTGGACCTGAGGGATTAGGTATGGGATCTAGGAAAGTATTTAAAAGTAGGCAGATCTTATACCTGCAAAGAACAATTGATTTAGCACCATGAACTTGGTAAAAAGAATTAGGAAATATAATTTATTAATAAATATCTCCATTAAGGCTACAGCAAGTAAATTTGTATGATATTAGCATAAAGATAAACTTGTGAAATGATGCAATAGAATAGAAAATTCAAAAATAGTCCTGTATATTTAGTCAGTTGATGTTTGACCAAAGTGCCAAGGTAATTCAATGCAGAAGTGATAATCCTTTTTAACAAGTTGCTTTAGGACTGGATATTTATGGGGGAATAGGAGGGAGAGTGGAGAAGGAAATGGCAACCCACTCCAGTGTTCTTGCCTAGAGAATCCCAGGGACGGGAGAGCCTGGTGAGCTGCCGTCTGTGGGGTCACACAGAGTCGGACATGACTGAAGTGCCTTAGTAGCAGTAGCAGGAGGGAGAGCCTCAACCTTGACTTTATATCATACATAAAAATTAACTTGAAGTGGATTATAACATAAGTTGAAGAATTAAAACCCAGTAAACTTTCGGGAGAAAGGAAAAATCGTTGTATCTCACCGAGAGAAAGTGAAAATCTCTCAGTCGTGTCTGACTCTGCGAACTGGGGTCTCCAGCACTGCAGGTGGGTTCTTTACCAGCTGAACCACTAGGGAAGCCCTTGTAACCCACTAGAATGGCTAAAATAAAATCTGACAATACCAAGTATAAGTGAAGATATTAATAATAAGTAAGTAGATGTAAAGATTTCTATGACACAACTTGTAGTTCTCCTATAAGCACTTATCAAATGTTGGGAGTGGTGGGCCTGTAAACCATACATTTTGTGGATTTTTAAACTTTGGTTTTCTATGATTTGAGAAAAAGACTGTCATAGAATACAGCTATTTGGAATAGGAAAGGACATAATAGTGTTTCTCAAACTGCTTTATTTTAGTTGTGTAACCTCAGAGACTTATTCTCTCTGACCTCCTTCCTCATGTGTAAATAAATGGGGATGATGTCAGATTGTAATCTTGTTATGAGTATTAAACAATGGAAATAAGTGTTTCATAAAACTATAAAAACTTGTGTGTGATTGTTAATGGCATGCCATGGTGGTATTTAAACTGCCTTTCTCTCCAAGAGTAATTTACACAAATAAGCTATTTAAATTATTTTAAAAGCAAGCATCTTTCTTATCCTTTCAAGATTAACAACATTTGTAAGTGTAAGTTTTGGAGCTTATTCTTCTGGATATTGACTGATTCCTCCCCCACCCCCTGCCATGCAAGTAATTGAAGTAGCCTGTTAATTAATTCAATCAGTGATTAAATAGGCAATGTAGGACCTCTCTAACTCAGAAACTATTGCCCTTAACTATGTCCCATGTGCTCAAAATGGAGATATCTGCCACCAATATTACTTGTTTTCTAGAAGCCTGATGCAAAACCAAAAATATTGAAAGAGATTGATACATACTTATCTGTTTGCTTCTCTATACTTTATTATCATCTTAGTCACCTACAGCGACTTTCGAAAAACACGGAGAGCACCTACCCCGAGGAGATGGTAAATTTGGAGTAAGCCGTCGTAGACATAATTCCTCTGATGGCTTTTTCAACAATGGACCTCTTCGAACGACAGGAGGTAAGACATACCCAACTTCCATGACTATTTAAGCTACTCAGAGGGAAGCCCAGGCTGAGGTACATGTCCATAACCTCGGAATAATGATCTTTTGTAAACATGATACTCAATTAGATCGTCCAGTAGTCATTACTCACCTATATTGGCTTTCTAACATTCTTAGGTTCTCTTAAGTTCTCTTCAGTTAAAGAACTCATACAGAAATTTATATTAAAACAAAAGAATGTATCTTGTGATTTTTATTGTGTGTGGACTTAATTTTTTATTTAGCAGGTCCTCTGACGGGCTTTGGTAATACCGTAAATTAGATCAGGAAGCATATGGCCCACTTGTTTCTGAATTTCCAGAAAGCAAACACACTAATATGTTACTTTTCCTTATTTTTTCAGATTCATGGCACCAGCCCTCCCTGTTCCGCCATGATTCTGTGGACTCTGGTGTCTCTAAGGGAGCATATGCTGGAATCACAGGGAACCTATCTGGTTGGCATGGCTCTTCACGAGGTCATGATGGCATGAGCCAGCGTAGTGGGGGTGGCACAGGAAACCATCGCCATTGGAATGGCAGCTTCCATTCCCGGAAAGGCTGTGCCTTTCAGGAAAAGCCACCTACAGATATTAGGGAAGAGAAGAAAGAAGATAAGGTGGAAAAGTTGCAGTTTGAAGAGGAAGACTTTGTAAGTATAAAGGTTTAGTTCTGCTGTTAAAATCTAAAATGAGTCTTATATATAAAACCCTGTTAATAATGAGAACATTTGAGGAAATACATAAAAGGGAGTCCTACATTTAGACTTTTATTGTTTTTAGGAAAGAGTTGATTAATATGAAGATGAGGACCAAAATTCCTGTATAATTTTTAGCAAATCTTAATATTTTTTCATCTTTATACCTTTGGAACTTGAAAGAAATTCTGAGTTTTAAGTTTTCTAAGATTCAATATTCAGATGTATTTATGGAAAACTGTTACATTGTCTCCAGCTATCTCTGATATTGCTTGCTGATATAGACAGTTGTGATAAGTTTAGAAACACAGTTACTAATATTTTAACTGTTGCCTAAATATGCTACTGTGTGTTGAATTATATGCCTTTTGACCTCTGAGCCAAAAGTAGTTTTTGTGCACCTTTAAAAGTTTAATAATATATTTTATTTAACCAAATGTATCCAAATCATTATTATTATTTTAACCTATAGTCATTATCTTCAAATTACCAAGATAATTTACATTCTTTGTTATACTTGGTCTGCAAAATTCCTTGTGTGTTTTATAATTATACTACATCTTAATATAGATAACACATTCCAAGTGCCCAGAAGCCACATATGACTAGTAGCAAAATCCTGTTAGTGCAGCTCATTATTTTTAAGTAGCACATTAGATAAGCTAGTCACTTCTATGACACCCATTTCATGTTATCAAAGCCAACTAAAGAGTAAAATTTAGGCGTTCAGCCCCTCCTCCCAAGTTTAGCAAATGATCTGGGAGCTCTTAATTTAAGTGTTACTTATTGATATTCCTATTTCAAGGTGCCTATCATTTAAAACTTTATTCCTGGAAAAGTCTATAATACACCAATACACTAAGTATTTGACCAGAATGTTTTTAAGTATTCAGTAGTCCAAAATGACTACACTAAATTATTCAGTAAGTAAGCAAATTCAAATAAGACCAGTGGTAGTGATTAGGAAACAAAATCTCTCTTACTCATCACACTTTGAGAACTTGACGAAATCCTCATCAAACCAGCAGCAACAACAAAAAAATTGAATGATATTCCTATTATAAAATGAATTTCATTTTGTAATTTTCACACAATTAAATGAACCTACTGGAGTTATAATTTCTGTCATACCTGGACATTTATGTAAAATACATATTATTATGACCACAGTCAGCTAAGCACATGGAAAACAAGATTTCTTTTAGTAGTTTAAGTTTCTTGTGTGCTTTAGTTAAAAAATAAAAGATAATGAGAGATGAGAATTGGTGTGGGATAAGGTAGAAGTTACTTAGTGTAGTACCTTTTAAACTGGTACTATACTAATGATTGGCATAGTTTGATAAGGTCTGTTACCAGTTCTGTGGCATTTCCAATGAGAAATGAGTTGACAATGGAAAGAAATGTTTAAGGCAGCGTTATGTTCACCTGCTAAGTCACATCATACCTGAAAAAGGTCAATAAGGGCAGGTTTATTTTGTGTTTACACTTTCATGGCATTTCTGAGTGTACATTAAAGTGTGGAGGAAATGGTCAAGTACACTCATAACCTAGAGTGAATACTGACATGTTGCCCAGTATGCTCCAGACCATTCTTCTACAAATGAGGCAAGATATTATAGGTACAGTTAAAGCTTCGCTAACCATATTCTCCTCTTTCCCCTAAAGGTAATCACCGTTTTTATTTCAGTGTTTCCCATCATATATTTTTTTTTTTACTATTAGGTTGGTACAAAAATAATTGTGGTTTCACTGAATTTTAAATCATTATAACTAGGCTCAAACATATCTTTGTTAACCAAAATAGGAACCATTACAGTGAACACATTTTTGCCAATGAGAAGTAAATTTGTTTATTCCTCTAGCATAAAAATCCATGCTTCGGGATTTGACACTCTTGAAAAGTATTTTCTGCCTCCTGCTAGTTGTGGAAAGCAAAAAGTTGTCAAGATGCTTGAAGGAAGTGGTAGTTGGTTGGCAAGAGAGCAGGTGAATATGGTAGATGCGGTCAAATATCATAGACCAGTTCATTCAGTTTTTGAAGCATTGGTTGTGTGATGTGTAGTTGGGCATCATCATGCAGAATTGCGCCTTTTCTGTTGACCAGTGCTTGCCACAGGTGTTGCAGTTTTTGGTGCATCTCAGTGATTTGCTGGGCATACTTTTCAGATGCACTGGTTTCGCTGAGATTCAGAAAGCTGTAATGGATCCGACCAGCAGCAGACCGCAAAACAGTGACCATGACCTTGTTTTTCTGTTTGGTGTAGCTTTGGCTTTGGGAAGTGGTTTGGAGTTGCTTCTCAGGCCAGCCACTGAGCTGGTCATTGCCAGTTGTAATGTAAAATCCATTTTTTGTCACACATCACAATCTGATCAAGAAATTATTTATTGTCCTTGTGTATAATAAAAGAAGATGACACTTCAAAACTTTTTTTAATTTACAGGCAGCTCATGAGGCACATACTTGTTGAGCTTTTTCACCTTTCCAATTTGCTTCAAATGCCAAATGACTGTAGAATGGTAATGTTGATTTCTTTAGCAACTTCTTGTATAATTGCAGCAGCTTCAATGACTGCTCTCAATTGGTCATTGTCAACTTCCACTACAGCTGGCCACTGTACTCCTCATCTTCAAGGCTTTCATCTCCTTTACAAAACTTCTTGGACAACCACTGCACTATATGTTTGTTAGTGGTTCCTGGGGCAAATGGGTTGTTAATGTTGCCAGTTGTCTCCACTGCTTTACAACCCATTTTGAACTCGAATAAGGAAATCACTCACATTCACTTTTTGTCTACATCATTTCACATTTCCGTGATCTAAAATAAATATAAAGAGCAAGTAATAACTCATTAGCAAAAAGCCATAAAGCAAGATATGCACATTAAAATGATGTATATAACATTACCACAAATACTTAAGAATATATTCCCCCAAAAAAGAATATATTCCATTATCAAAGAGCAAAATTCAACAGTGCAATTACTTTTGCACCAACTCCATGTATGAATGTATCCTTTTTTTCATCATCAAGTTTTCTGTTTTATTTAAGATTTTAGTTTTAATTCTGAAGAAAGAGGTACATGAATGTATCCATAAACAATCTGTAATACAGTTTTGCCTGATTCTGATTTTATATGAATACTATCACATCATCTGCTGCAAAGTCACTTCAGTCATGTCCGACGTAGTTCTCTTTTCTTTCCTTAAAATTGTTTGAGATTTGTCTATATTGATACATAGGGCTCTAGATCAGTGGTTCTCAACCCAGGAACAAATTTGCCTCCTCAGAGCACATTTGACAATATCTAGAGAAATTTTAGTTGTCAGAACTGGAGATAGTTCTATTGACATCTAGTATATAGAAATCAGAGATGTAGCTGATTTTCCTACAATGCACAGGACAGCCCTATAACAAAGAATTAACCAACCCCAAACATCAGTAGTGCCATGGTTAAGAAACTCTGCCGTGTATCTTTTTTACTGCTGTATAGGAAATATTCTGTTGTATGAATATACTAGGTTTGTTTATCCATTTTCCTGTTACAGACATTAAGTTTGTGAAAAATCTTGTTTCGGAGGATAAATCTAAAGAATGGAAATCAATGGCATTGTAACTAGAGAAGAAAGAGTGAAAAATAAGATTTCTACAAAAATTAAAATAAAAAAATAGGATTTGTATTCAAAGGGAATTAGTGAATAATAAGTAATCAAGTGAATAATAAGTAATCAAGTAATAATAAGTAATCTTTTCCATCCCCATGGAAAAGAAATGCAGAAAAGCAAAATGGCTGTCTGAGGAGGCCTTACAAATAGCTGTGAAAATAAAAGAAGCGAAAAGCAGAGGAGAAAAGGAAAGACTTAAGCATCTGAATGCAGAGTTCCAAAGAATAGCAAGGAGAGATAAGAAAGCCTTCGTCAGTGATCAGTGCAAAGAAATAGAGGAAAACAACAGAATGGGAAAGACTAGAGATCTCTTCAAGAAAATTAGAGATACCAAGGGAACATTTCATGCAGAGATGGGCTTGAAAAAGGACAGAAATGGTATGGACCTAACAGAAGCAGAAGATATTAATAGGTGGCAAGAATACACAGGAGGACTGTACAAAAAAGATCTTCAAGACCCAGATAATCATGATGATATGATCACTCACCTAGAGCCAGACATCCTGGAATGTGAAGTCAAGTGAGCCTTAGGAACCATCACTACGAACAAAGTTAGTGGAGGTGATGGAATTCCAGTTGAGCTATTTCAAATCCTGAAAGATGATGCTGTGAAAAAGGCTTATTCATACAGATGTTCCAGCTCTCTTTTTATTCCTGTTTGCATGATATACTTTCTCTTCTTTTTGTTTTCAAGGTAATTATATCATAAAATGCAAAATGTGTCTCCTCTAGACAGCATATAATTGAAGCAGTTAAAATAAACTATTATTCCAATCTCTGCTTTTGATTTTATTGAGGACATTTTCATCTATGCTTCTTGTGGAGTGTGAAGTCAAGTGGTAGCACTACTAGAAACAAAGCTAGTGGAGGTGATGGAATTCCAGTTGAGCTATTTCAATTCCTAAAAGATGATGCTGTGAAAGTGCTGCACTCAATATGCTAGCAAATTTGGAGAACTCAGCAGTGGCCACAGGACTGGAAAAGGTCAGTTTTCATTCCAATCCCAAAGAAAGGCAATGCCAAAGAATGTTCAAATCACCACACAATTGCACTCATCTCACATGCTAGTAAAATAATGCTCAAAATTCTCCAAGCCAGGCTTCAACAGTACATGAACCATGAACCTCCAGATGTTCAAGCTGGTTTCAGAAAAGGCAGAGGATCCAGAGATCAAATTGCCAACATCCACTGGATCATTGAAGAAGCAAGAGAGTTCCAGGAAAACTTCTAATTCTGCTTTATTGACTGTGCCAAAGCTTTTCTGTCAATCACAATAAACTGTGGAAAATTCTGAAAGAGATGGGAATACCAGACCACTTGACCTGCCTCTTGAGAAACCTATATGCAGGTCAAGAAGCAACAGTTAGAACTGGACATGGAACAACAGACTGGTTCCCAATTAGGCAAGGAGTACATCAAGGTTGTATATTGTCACCCTGCTTATTTAACTTATATGCAGAGTACATCATGTGAAATACCAGGCTGGGTGAATGACAAGCTGGAATCAAGATTGCCAGGAGAAATCTCAACAACCTCAGATATGCAAGTGATACCACTCTAATGGCAGAAAGCTAAGAGGAAATAAAAAGCCTCTCAGTAAGAAGAAAGAGAAGAGTGAAAAAACTGGCTTGAAACTCAACATTAAAAAACCAAGATCATGGCATCCAGTTCCATCACTTCATGGCAAAGAAAAGGGAAACAGAAACAGCGACAGATTTTCTTTTCTTGGGCTCCAAAATCAATGGTGACAGTGACAGCAGCCATGAAATTAAAAGATGCTTGCTCTTTGGAAGAAAAGCTATTACAAACCTAGATATCATATTGAAAAGCAGAGACATCACTTTGCTGACAGAGTTTTGTGCAGTTAAAGTTATAGTTTTTCCAATAGTCATGTATGAATGTGAGAGTTGAACCATAAAGAAGGCTGAGGACTGAAGAATTGATGCTTTCGAATTGTGGTGCTGGAGAAGACTCTTGAGAATCCTTTGGAAGGCAAGGAGATCAAACCAATCAATCTTAAAGGAAATCAACTCAGAATATTCATTGGAAGGACTGATGCCGAAGCTGAAGCTTCAGTACTTGTGATGACCTGACTCATGTGACCACCTGACGCAAAGAGCTGACTCACTGGAAAAGACTTTGATGCTGGGAAAGATTGAAGGCAAAAGGAGAAGATGGTGGCAGAAGATGAGGTGGTTGGATAGCATCACTGACTCAATGGACATGAGTCTGGGCAAACACCAGGAGATAGTGAAGGACAGGGAAGACTGACGTGCTGCAGTCCATGCAGTTTCAAAGAGTTGGACATGACTTAGTGATTGAACAACAATAATGCCTTTCATATGATGTTTTTTCTGATTTTAGTAACTGAGTAATAAACACTAGTCTTACAAAATGAGTGTAAGTGAGCTTAAGCAAGTTACTTACGTTTTCTAAGCCCCAAAGACCATGGTGATACTTTTGGACTGAGATGTGTAAATTTTATTTCTCTAGGCTATCTTCTCACATGATAATGATATGGTGACATCAGCTATCAGTAGAATAAGGGATGAATGAATAATGAGGATCAGACATCACCTTACAAATCTATTATCTCACAACTTCTCTCTTTACCTTTCTATCTATTCTGTCTCTATCAAAGTTTACATCTACCACAATGAACTCAAAGATGTTTGAGAAATTTTAGATGAAATTTTTCTGAAAGTGGATTTGATAACAAGCCCTATAAGATGATTTCTGAAACTCAAATATTTTTAGAGGCTATAGTTTGATTTAACAATGTTATATAAGGTTCTACTCATCTCCTGCCCAGTAAAAACTGATGTTTAGTCTTTAAAGTAGATAATGAGTCTTTGAGTCCCGAGAGTGGAACCTGTGGGGAGGAAGAGGCTTAACTGAGGTTCAAGCACTGTGGTGATCTACAGAACTGAGTGATAGTAGAAGTGCTTGGTGGGGCTCTAGGAGCAGGACTGATGGCTAAAGACTCAAATGGAACACAAAGTTGATGGTCAAGCTCCCTCATACCACAAGAACTCCAAGTTTGGTTTAGGAAATAAGATCAAATTCATGACATTATTAAAGGAAAAAAGAATGCTATAGAAGTTAAAGAAAGTTAACAAAGATGAACTTGAAATAATTACTGCTATGAAAAATTCAGAGTCTGGTTGAGTAAACAGGCTTCAGAACAATAGCACAACACCTCTCTGATAGAGGTATAGACAATAATTAATGAGGCCAGAGAGGAGGAAGCAACTTCCTAAAGGAGTCAGGAGTACTTGCACCTTGTTTATAAGGATGATTTGGAGCTTATCAGTATCAAAGCTGTGGGAATAACATTCAAAGAAGGAACAGGATTTGCAAAGATGCAAGAGAATTTATTTGACAAAAGTTTATTGAGAACTCTGTGTTTTCTAAATACTATTTAAGACTCTGAGGCTATAGGGGGAGTGAATGTGACATCTATCCAGATCATAGTGAATTTATGCACCCTGCTCTGGGAAGGAAAAGCCACAAATCAGTTCTCATCATTTAAAAACACACAAGTCAAAGGACACATGAGGAAGGCCATCTTATCACCCAGTCAGTTTCTCTTAGGGGAAGTTAATACCTTGGTATATTCACCATCATTCACAGCTTCATATGCCTGGAAATTAAGTTTTATCCATATATTTAAAATAAATTGTGTTACAGATGAATCCCTCATATTTATAAAATCTACCAAACTTTCACCCAGATGATCAGAGGTACATTTGAATAGACCATTGAAAAAAATTAACACATATTAAATCATTTTAAAGCAAATTATTCATTTTACTTCACTAAAATTTTGTTTTTATGGCCACTTGCCAGTTTTGACAAGCGATATGGGATTTCCACCATGGTAGTGACAGAAAGTTCCATTCAAAAATACACTTACTGATGTATAATGATTTATCAAAGGAAAATATTAAGTCTTCTGAAGACAACAAATTAAAATTCTTAGCAAAGATACAGTACATGCAAGTGCAATATTTATGTAGATTGGAGGTATTCAGCATTAGAATAGCATTTACGGTGATCAAATATGGCAAACAAGGAAAGCTGGCAAACAGATGATTACTGAATTTCAGGAAACACTGGCCTAGTCATTATGAGTGAAGTTGCTGTCAGAACTAGAACGAAAAGAATTTAAAATTTGTATGGAAACACAAAAGATCCCAAATAGCCAAAATAATCACGAAAAAGAAAAACAGAGCTGGAAGAATTAGGTTACCTGACTTCAGACCACACAACAAAATTACAGTAATTGAGAAGGTATAATATTGACACGAAGCAGATCCACAGATCAATGGAACTGGATAGAACGCCCAGAAATAGACCAATGCACCTATGATCAATAAATATATGACAAAGGTGAGAACATACAATGGAGAAAGACAGTCTCTTCAATAAGTGGTGATTGGAAAACTGGACAGTTACATATAAAACAATGAAATTGGAACATTCTGTAACACCATATAGAATAAGAAAGACTAGAGATCTCAATCTCTAAAACAAAATTAGAGATACCAAGGGAACACTTCATGCAAAGATAGGCACAATAAAGGTCAGAAGTGGTATGGATCTGAAAGAAGCAGAAAATATTAAGAAGAGCTGGCAAGAATACACAGAAGAACTATATGGAAAAGATCATAATGACCCAAATAACCACAATAGTGTGGTCACTCACCTAGAGCCAGACATCCTGGAGTGTGAAGTCAAGTGGGCCTTAGAATTATCACTATAAGCAAAGCTAGTGAAGGTGGTGGAATTCCAGCTGAGCTATTTCAAATCGTAGATGATGATGCTATTCAAGTGCTGCACTCAATATGCCAGGAAATTTGGGAAACTCAACAGTAACCACAGGACTGAAAGGGCTCAGTTTTCTTTCCAAACCCAAAGAAGGGCAATGCCGAAGAATGTTCAAACTACCACACAATTGCACTCATTTCACATGCTAGCAAGTAATGCTCAAAATTCTCCAAGCCAGACTTCAACAGTACGTGAATGGAGAACTTCCAGATGTTCATGCTGGATTTAGAAAAGACAGAGGAACCAGAGATCAAATTGTCAACATACTTTGAATCATAGAAAAAGCAAGAGAATTCCAAAACATATGCTTCACTTTATTGACTAGGCTAAAGTCTTTGACTGTGTGGATCACAACAAACTGTGGGAAATTCTCAAACGGATGGGAATACCAGACCACCTTACCTGTCTCCTGAGAAACCTGTATTCAGGTCAGGAAGCAGCAATTAGAACCGAACTTGAAACAACAGACTGCAAAACCAATACAGTATTGTAAAGTAAAAAAGTAAAAAAAAAAAAATTGGGAAAGGAGTATGTCAAGACTGTATATTGTCACCCTGATAACTTATATGCAGAGTACATCATGTGAAATCCAGGTTGGATGAAGAACAAGCTGGAGTCAAGATTGCTGGGAGCAATATCAATAACCTCAGATATGCAGATGACACCACCCTTATGGCAGAAAGCAAAGAGGAACTAAAGAGCCTCTTGATGAAGATGAAAGAGGACAGTGAAAAAGCTGACTTAAAATTCAACATTAAGAAAACTCAGATCATGGCATCTGGTCCCATCACTTCATGGCAAATAGATGAGGACATAATGAAGACAGTAACAGACTATTTTGGGAGGCTCCAAAATCACTACAGATGGTGACCATGCCACAAAATTAAAAGATGTTTGCTGCTTGCAAAGAAAAGCTCTGATGAACCTAGACACTGACAAAGGTCTGTCTAGTCAAAGCTATGGTTTTTTTCAGCTGTCATGTATGAATGTGAGAGTTGGACAATAAAGGCTGAGCACCAAAGAATTCATGCTTTTGAACTGTGGTGTTGGAGAAGGAAGAGAGTTCCTTGGACTGCAAAGAGATCAAGCCAGTCAATCCTAAAGGAAATCAATCCTGAATATTCATTGCAAAGACTGATGATGAAGCTGAAGCTCCAATACTTAAGCCACTTGATGTGAAGAGCTGATTCATTAGAAAAGACCCTGGTGGTGGAAAGATTGAAGGCAGGAGGAGAAGGGGATGACAGAAAATGAAATGGTTGAGTGGCATCACTGACTCAATGGACATGAGTTTGAGCAAACTCGGGGAGATGGCGAAGGACATGAAAGCCTGGCATACTGCAGTTAATGGGTTTGCAGAGTCAGACAGGACTGAGTGATTGAACAATAACAACAACTACTACCATATACAAAAATAATCTCTAAATGAATTAAAGAACTAAAGACTGGGACCAAAGCTCCTAGAGGAAAATAGCATATCTATCTAGAAATATGTATAACTGAATCAATTTATTGTACTCCTGAAACATGATAAATCAATTATACTTCAAAAGAGGGTGGGCTTCCCTGGTGGCTCGGTGGTAAAAAATTCACCTGTCAATGCAAGAGACATGGGTTCAATCCTGGATCCAGGAAGATCCCACATGCCTTGGAGTAACTAAGCCCATGTGCCACAAAAATTGAGGTGGTGCTCTAGAGTCAAGGAGCCAAAACTACAGAAGCCAGCACACCCTAGAGCCTCTGTGATGCAACAGGAGAAGTCACTGTAACGAGAAGCCTGTGCACCACAGCTAGATAGTCGCCCCTGCTCGCCACAACTAGAGAAAGCCCTCACAGCAATGAAGATCCAGCACAGCCAAAGGTAAAATAAATAAATAAATTAACAACAACAACAACAAAAAGAGGGTGCTGGGAATAGAACTGGGTCCAAACCCTAAATGTCCCATTTTCTGCCATGTGACCTTAAAAGAACTGCATCAGTCTTTTCAATTCCAGAGGCTTTCTCTGTGAAATTTCAATAATAATCTCACTCACAGTGTGGCTGGGAGAATTAAAGGAGAGGATCCATGTAAAACACTTACCAAAATTTCTGACACATAAGAAGTGATCATTAAGTGTTTGTTATTGTTGCTTCATTATTTATTGCTTCTAGTTTTATCTCTAGTTTTCTAGTTTTATTTATCTCATTATTTATCTCTTCTCAGATCAGTGTACCCTCTTTTGTTGTAGTAACCCAGATCCCAGGAAGACCTTGGAAGAAGGGGTTGTTATTAAGTGGGAGGTGTCACAGGGTGGTGAGGCTGGTCCAGATTCTCATGGCTTCCTTGCCGTGTTTCCCATTCATTTCTTATAAGGACTGTTGGGGAAGGCATTAGCCTTATAAGTTCCCTTTGAGGTATCGTGATGTACTCACTACTTTCTTCATAGTGTCATCCTGAAAGGTCATTAATTTTCAGGAGTTGTTGCACTTAGGCATTTCATGAAGGCTCCTGATATTTTAATCTTCATTACTATGGCATTGTAGGTACTGCCAAGTCACTGCCTAGTAACATGGAGAGAAGATTTTACTGGAAATGAAGCGGATGTATGTCAAGATAGATGAGCCAGGTGTAAACCCTGTTTATTTCTCACACTAGAGCTGGCTACCTGGCACTGGCCCATCCTGTCCCTCTGTATTTTGGGGCTGCTTCCACCTGATAAAGATCTATAAAACAGCACTGTAGTCCACATGTGGAGTAATATGTTCCACACGTGGAGTAATATGTGGACTACAGTGCCAACATTCACCAGGTCATGGAAGCAATTTGAAGGCAATATTCTTCATGCCAGAAAGCCCAAAAACCCCCTGAAGAGATAGGAGTCTGAATTTATGATGAATTTCCATCATACTGGGACAAACAGGAGAGGCAGAGGGACAAATAGCACTGTGAGAGGTGAGGTGTGGGTGGGGGATGAAGCACATGTCCATTCATTTTCTTTGTCTCTCTCTCTCATATCGCATTAGAAATGAATTGATAAGATATTTGATATAAAAGAAATTTGAGTCTATTATCACTTCATTTAATGCCATGCAAATTGAGGAAACTATTTTCAAATGGTATCGTGATGTACTCACTACTTTCTTCATAGTGTCATCCTGAAAGGTCATTAATTTTCAGGAGTTGTTGCACTTAGGCATTTCATGAAGGCTCCTGATATTTTAATCTTCATTACTATGGCATTGTAGGTACTGCCAAGTCACTGCCTAGTAACATGGAGAGAAGATTTTACTGGAAATGAAGCGGATGTATGTCAAGATAGATGAGCCAGGTGTAAACCCTGTTTATTTCTCACACTAGAGCTGGCTACCTGGCACTGGCCCATCCTGTCCCTCTGTATTTTGGGGCTGCTTCCACCTGATAAAGATCTATAAAACAGCACTGTAGTCCACATGTGGAGTAATATGTTCCACACGTGGAGTAATATGTGGACTACAGTGCCAACATTCACCAGGTCATGGAAGCAATTTGAAGGCAATATTCTTCATGCCAGAAAGCCCAAAAACCCCCTGAAGAGATAGGAGTCTGAATTTATGATGAATTTCCATCATACTGGGACAAACAGGAGAGGCAGAGGGACAAATAGCACTGTGAGAGGTGAGGTGTGGGTGGGGGATGAAGCACATGTCCATTCATTTTCTTTGTCTCTCTCTCTCATATCGCATTAGAAATGAATTGATAAGATATTTGATATAAAAGAAATTTGAGTCTATTATCACTTCATTTAATGCCATGCAAATTGAGGAAACTATTTTCAAATTTTCTGGGCTCCAAAATCACTGCAGATGGTGATTGCAGCCATGAAGTTAAAAGACACTTACTTCTTGGAAGGAAAGTTATGACCAACCTACATGGCATATGAAAAAGCAGAGGCATTACTTTGCCAACAAAGGTCCGTCTAGTCAAGGCTATGGTTTTTCCAGTGGTCATGTATGGATGTGAGAGTTGGACTATAAAGAAAGCTGAGCACTGAAGGATTGATACTTTTGAACTGTGGTGCTGGAGAAGACTCTTGAGAGTCCCTTGGACTGCAAGGAGATCCAACCAGTCCATCCTAAAGGAGATCAGTCCTGGTGTTCATTGGATGAACTGATGTTGAAGCTGAAACTCCAATACTTTGGCCACCTGATGCGAAGAGCTGACTCATTTGAAAAGACCCTGATGCTGGGAAAGATTGAGGACAAGAGAAGAAGAGGATGACAGGGGATGAGATGGTTGGATGGCATCACCGACTCAATGAACATGGGTTTGGGTGGACTCTGGGAGTTGGTGATGGACGGGGAGGCCTGGCGTGCTGTGGTTCATAGGATAGCAAAGAGTTGGGCATGACTGAGGGACTGAAGTGAACTGAACTGAGTTTTAAAACTTTTAAATATATAAAAGATTTGTGCATCAAGAATGATCACTAATATCAGTGTAGTCAGAAAATTTTGAAAACCTTCTCTTTACCATTGACTCTGTGACCTTGAGCAAGTTATTAAACAAACCTCAAAGATTCACATGGGTCACTGGTGATAGTTGTGATGGTGAGGGTCAGAGAAGAGAGGAGACTTGGGCATGCTTCCCTCCTCACCACCCACCCCCCCACCGCAGTTTTTCAGCTAATTCAAACAGTTCAGATCTCTTGAGGTCAGTTTCTATTCATTGCTGTTTTTGCTGATTCTGATTCACTTTTTCCTGCTTCTTGGTATATGTAGGACCTTTGTTTGATGTATAAGATTTATGCATTGTTTGAAATCTGGACTGTGTCATAGTCTATAAAGTTTGTTCAGTTTTGTTCTGACAAGTATTTAAGTTACTGCTGGGTCCTTTAAGGCTTGTCAGGCTTGCTTATTTTCTTTGTTAATGTGGGCATATATCAGTTTTGAAATCAGTTGTAGGGCAGAGTATTTTATTTCTAATATCTAGCTTATCTGTCATCTGAACTGAGTGCTCACAATGTTCAGCAATATCTCTGCACTTAACTCCACTGCACCTGCTCTGTCATGAACTTCTTGAAGTCTTGCCCTCATGCTCTGACAAAAACAGCTCTCTCCTCTTCACATGAGACCTGCAAGCTTCAAGTGCTTCAGCAGCTGGAAATTCCAATCTTTCATCTCATCCAAATGGCTGCATATTGTTTAGGTTCTACCTTCTTGTGCCACCCTCTGGAACATGGCCCCTGGCAGCATGTTTGTGGCAAACACTGGTTTCATTTCATCAATGCCCCTCTCTCAAGGGTCACAATTCTGCACTCCCTATGTCCAATAGTTTTTCTTTGTTAATGTGGGCATATATCAGTTTTGAAATCAGTTGTAGGGCAGAGTATTTTATTTCTAATATCTAGCTTATCTGTCATCTGAACTGAGTGCTCACAATGTTCAGCAATATCTCTGCACTTAACTCCACTGCACCTGCTCTGTCATGAACTTCTTGAAGTCTTGCCCTCATGCTCTGACAAAAACAGCTCTCTCCTCTTCACATGAGACCTGCAAGCTTCAAGTGCTTCAGCAGCTGGAAATTCCAATCTTTCATCTCATCCAAATGGCTGCATATTGTTTAGGTTCTACCTTCTTGTGCCACCCTCTGGAACATGGCCCCTGGCAGCATGTTTGTGGCAAACACTGGTTTCATTTCATCAATGCCCCTCTCTCAAGGGTCACAATTCTGCACTCCCTATTGTCCAATAGGGACAACATAAATTGTCCTCATAAAGTCTCCTCATAAATTTTAAACAGATTGATAGTTATTTATACTTTAAGTGCATGTTAGGGAAATTGCTACATTATAGACAGCTATTATCATGGTTTTTCAAATCTCAGTGACCATTCTCTTTTTAAAGTCTTTATTGAGTTTGTTACAATATTTTTTCTGTTTTCTGTTCTGGATTTTTGGCCATAAGGGATGTGGGAGCTTAGCTTCCCAACCAGAGAATGACCAGACTACTGGGGAAGTCCCTCTGTCACCATTCTATTGAGGAGCAAGAATTGAATGTCCAACTAGACTTGAGACATTTTAAATTGCTTTTTGTAGAATATGGGTTGATTTAGAAGAAAAAAAAAACACGAAATCTATGATAAAGGAATAAGTCTCTGGTGTAAGGGGGAGAATCTTTGAGTCCACAGAGTAGAATTGTGTTAAGGTAGTGCCCATATTGAGGCCTCTCAATAGCACGTGATCAACCTTCTAATGTGAAGGAGGTGGGAGTAGCTATCATTTCTGGCTTCCTCAAGGCAGTGCATGGATGACTGGTTTTATAGTGTAAATACAGAAGAGTATAAGGAAATATGGAAGGAAAATTCAGTTAATATTGCAAACTATGGCCCTGCTTCAAGTTGTAAAGTTCCTTATGTACTTTACACAGTTCATAAACTGGAACTAAGCATTTAACCTTCTGCCTGACCCAGGATGGCCTAGTTAGTACTGACCATGAAATGTTAATCACTTGAAAGGACCTACTGGACATTGATAAGAATCTGATTGCACCAAAGGCCAATGACCTTTACAATGGCAAAGACAGGTTCCTCTTCTAGCATGGAATTAGCTAGAGGTTGAGGAGATTATGTAGAAATTTCAACCACAAGCTTAACAATTTGGTTAAGGCTGTCAACCTGCAATCCCACACAAACACTGCAGTATTGTTATAGCTTCTCCTGGTTTATTTGGAGAGTTATATTGCTCATGTTGACCTCAGAAACTGAATCAAATATGTCAGTCCTCTCTTCTGTGGTAATAGTAAAAAAAAAAAAAGAAAAGCAAGTCAGCATTACTGTTTTGTGAATGTATTAACATAGAAATATTATAATCTATGAGATAAGAAAGTAGCTTATATTATCCAGGAGACAGTGGGCATGGAGAGGATAAAGGATGGAGAAGTGGACTCACCTTTTATCCATTACATATATTGTTCTCAGGGAAATGCCATCACCTGCCTGATACCATGACATAATCTGTGTACTCTAACACCTTTCACAGAGGATTGAAGAACCTCAGAGAATGCATGAAAAATTAGAAACACAATATCAAACCCACAGGTCCAGGGGGAATTCTTATTAAAACATAAGGAGCAGACTGGGAGAGTTCTCAGCTTAGGAAGTTCCTGATAAATTCCTGTATAATTAGAGAGCATCCAGATTCCCTAAGGTAGTAAATTTGGAGGGTATATGTATAATGTTTCTGACAACAGGGAAATAAGGGAAAGTCTAGTGGTCAGCTCTCAATCCTGCCCAGAGCTGTACCAGTAAGCCAAAGGGCTTCCTTTCTTTTCTGACTTAAATACAAGACCATTCTTCCCCACAGGATACAGGAGGAACAATCCTAAAGTACTGAAAAGTTAGGACAGGTAATCACAAAACTGTAGAGGCTTCAAGGAAGACAAAACAAGTCACAAAAACTAAGACACAGTTCAGGATCTTTTTC
>SJYC01094057.1:0-14475 GCA_006408675.1 Madoqua kirkii | reverse complement strand
AACTTCGACATAGAAGTTAAATAAGCAGGATGACAAGATAGAGTCTTGATGTACTCCTTTTCCTATTTGGTTATTCACTCAGTCATATGCAATTCTTTGTGACCCCATGGGCTCTAGCCTGCCAGGCTTCTCTGTCCTTGAATTTCTCCAGACAAGAATACTGGAGTGGGTTACCATTGTCTTCTCCAGGGGTTTTTTTCTGGCTCAAAAACTGAATGTGGGTCTCCTGCATTGGCAGGCAGATTCTTTGCAGTCTGAGCACCAAGGAAGCCAACTTTAAGTAGTGAAGCTGTATCAAATCTTGTTTTAATCACATAAATGTCTGTTTATTTTTTTTAAATCCCATTCTAGATAACATCCAAAGAATTTTTTAAGTCATTTGCAGTAACTCCTTTTTAGGAAAACAACAAAACAAAACAAAAATTACTTCATAGAAATAGCTTGATCTTTTGTGCTTTTCTCCAAGTTTTTGTTGATATTCTTAATTGCTCTGATTAGCATCTGTAAGACCCTTTCTATTATTTGATTTATCATATTTAAATAAATATCTTTGTTTATAAAATGAGGAGTTTGGCACATCTACACTACTGTAAAAATTCTTGTCACTTTTGAATTCTCAAACTGCTAGTCACAGGAATCTCACACTGTCAATGTTTTTCATTATTATATTAACCATACTAGTGCTTACATTTATTTTAGTCCTAGAAATTTACAGTCTTTTGCTACTTTTACCATTAATCTCTTAGTTGACTGACACTTATTCCTTAATAGTTTATTCATGAAGACTCATAGGAACTGAGTTGTTAAATGCTCAACATTTTTTTTGTCTTGTCTTTATACTTGAATGGCTGGGGATAGAAATCATTGAGTCACATTTTCCTTAAGGATTTTAAAGGCATTGCTCTAATGCATGTTCTGGTATTCATTAGGGAAATCTGAAATTAGCGTAATTTGTTTCATATCAAAAGAAAATTTATTATTTTTGATAACTGTTGATGGGCTCTAATCTTCATCCTTTTAAAAGAAATCTAACATTTATAGGTTGCTGAGTGTTAACATGTAACACCCATAGGTATAGGTATAAATCCCACACCCATTTATAAATGAAAAATATCTGTTCCCAGCACTACATAGGAAGTGAGTCTGCAATCTCGTTTGGAAAGTGAGAAGCAACTGTGTGAAGAATAATCTCTCAATACATGGGTGAAATAACAGGAGGGTACTTTCATTAGGGAAATCTGAAATTAGCGTAATTTGTTTCATATCAAAAGAAAATTTATTATTTTTGATAACTGTTGATGGGCTCTAATCTTCATCCTTTTAAAAGAAATCTAACATTTATAGGTTGCTGAGTGTTAACATGTAACACCCATAGGTATAGGTATAAATCCCACACCCATTTATAAATGAAAAATATCTGTTCCCAGCACTACATAGGAAGTGAGTCTGCAATCTCGTTTGGAAAGTGAGAAGCAACTGTGTGAAGAATAATCTCTCAATACATGAGTGAAATAACAGGAGGGTACATGGCAGATCAGATCAGTTCAGTCGCTCAGTTAAGTCCAACTCTTTGAGACCTCATGAACTGCAGCACAACAGGCCTCTCTGTCCTTCACCAGCTCTCAGAGTCCACCCAAACCCATGTCCATTGAGTCAGGGATGGATGCCATCCAACCATCTCATCCTCTGTCATCCCCTTCTCCTCCTGCCCTCAATCTTTTCCAGCATCAGAGTCTTTTCAAATGGGTCAGCTCTTTGCATCAGGTGGCCAAAGTATTGGAGTCTCAGCTTCAACATCAGTCCCTCCAATGACCTGAAAAACTGAACTGAGAGTCTCTTGTAGAATATGAACTAAATGGACAAAGTGAGGGAAAACATGAAGAATACAGCAAAGAACTCCGTAATTTGTTAAACATTTTTAAAAGTTTTCTAATTAGACAAAATATGGAGAATGGAAGTGGTAAAATAAAGAATGATAGAAAAAACTCTGAGCCAGTAGAATAAACAAAACAAAACAAAGTGTCTTCAGATTGAGAGCCATTCAAGAACCCTGATAGACTTATAATCACCTTATAAAATGTTGTAACTCAAAGGAAAAGAAAGCCCTAAAATAATCCAGAATAAAAATGAAAAAAAAAAAATAGATTTACAAGCAGCAGATTCAAAGCTTTACAGGGGCTCTCCCCAAAAGATTTTGAAAAAACTAGGCTCCTGTATTTATCCTTATTTTTACTGTGTGTATGTACTAAAACACTTCAGTTGTGTCTGACTCTTTGGAACCCCATGGACTGTAGCCCTCCAGGCTCCTCTGTTCACAGGAATTCTCAAGGCAAGAATATTGGAGTGGGTTGCCATGCCCTCTTCCAGGGGATCTTGCTGACCCAGGGATCAAACTGCATCTCATAAGACTCCTGCATCAGTAGGCAGATTCTTTACCAATAACACCACCTGGGAAGCCCATTTTTACTGTGAATAGTTATTAATTTAGAGGTAAAAAATGAGTAAGCAAAACTTTTAAAATTATAAGACTCAAATGCTCATTATTCCTTTCCTTATTTTATTTTTTCATAGAACTTATTACCTTCTTACATACTATAAAATGCTTATTATATACCTCTCTTCATGGGAATATAAGCTTCACAAAGGTAGATGTTTCTTTTTATTGAGTTTCCCCAATACTTAGAATAATGACCAAAACAAAGTAGGTGACCAATATTACTTGCAGAATAAATTTTTATAATATCAAAATATTAAAAACTACTTAAATGCTCAATTGCACTCATCTCACACGCTAGCAAAGTAATGCTCAAAATTCTCCAAGCCAGCCTTCAACAGTATGTGAACCATGAATTTCCAGATATTTAAGCTGGATTTAGAAAAGGCAGAGGACCCAGAGATGAAATTGCCAACATCTGCTGGATCATAGAAAAAACAAGACAGTTGCAGAAAAACATCTACTTCTGCTTTATTGACTATGCCAAAGCCTTTGTGTGAATCGCAACAAACTGTGGAAAATTCTCAAAGAAATGGGAGTATCAGACCACCTTCCCTGTCTCCTGAGAAATCGGTATGCAGGTCAAGAAGAAACAGAAATAGCCATGGAAAAATGGACTGGTTCCAAATTGGGAGAGGAGTACATCAAAGCTGTATTATTGTCATCCTGCTTATTTCACTTCTATGCAGAGTATATCATGTGAAATGCTGGGCTGGGTGAAGCACAAGCTAGAATCAAGATTGCCAGGAGAAATATCAATAACCTAAGATACGCAGATGATACCACCCTTATGGCAGAAAGTGAAGAGGAACTAAAGAGCCTCTTGATGAAAGTGAAAGAGGAGAGTGAAGAAGCTGGCTTAAAATCAACATTCAAAAAACTAAGTTCATGGCATCTGGTCTCATCACTTCATGGGAAATAGATGGGGAAACAATGGAAACAGTGAAAGACTTTATTTTCTCGGGTTCCAAAATCACTCCAGATGTTGACTGCAGCCAATGGTATTAAATAACTCTTGCTCCTGGGAGAAAAGTTTTGACAAACCTAGACAGCATATTAAAAGGCAAAGATATTACTTTCCCGATAAAGGTCCATCTAGTCAAAGCTATGGTTTTTCCAAGTAGTCATGTATGGATGTGAGAATTGGACCATAAAGAAAGCTGAGCACCGAAAAATTGATGCTTTTGAACTGTGGTGTTGGAGGAGATTCTTGAGAGTCCCTTGCACTGCAAGGAGATCCAATCAGTCCATCCTAAAGGAAATCAGTCCTGGATACTCATTAGAAGGACTAGTGCTGAAGCGGAAACTTACTTTGGCTATCTGATGCGAAGAATTGACTCAATGGAAAAGACCCTAATTCTGGGACAGATTGAAGGAAGGAGGAGGAGGAAACGTCAGAGGATGAGATGGTTGGATGGCATCACCAACTTGATGGACATGAGTTTGAACAAGCTCCGGGAGTTGATAATGGATTTAACTTATATGCAGAGTACATCATGAGAAACGCTGGACTGGAAGAAACACAAGCTGGAATCAAGATTGCTGGAGAAATATCAATCACCTCAGATATGCAGATGACACCACCCTTATGGCAGAAAGTGAAGAGGAACTAAAAAGCCTCTTGATGAAAGTGAAAGAGGAAAGCAAAAAAGTTGGCTTAAAGCTTAACATTCAGAAAATGAAGATCATGGCATCTGGTCCCATCACTTCATGGGAAACAGATGGGAAACAGTGGAAACAGTGTTAGACTTTATTTTTGTGGGTTCCAAAATCACTGCAGATGGTGACTGCAGCCATGAAATTAAAAGAAGCTTACTCCTTGGAAGAAAAGTTACGACCAACCTAGATAGTATATTCAAAAGCAGAGACATTACTTTGCCGACTAAGGTCCGTCTAGTCAAGGCTATGGTTTTTCCTGTGGTCATGTATGGATGTGAGAGCTGGACTGTGAAGAAGGCAGAGCACTGAAGAATTGATGCTTCTGAACTGTGGTGTTGGAGAAGACTCTTGAGAGTCCCTTGGACTGCAAGGAGATCCAACCAGTCCATTCTGAAGGAAATCAGCCCTGGGATTTCTTTGGAAGGAATGATGGTAAAGCTGAAACTCCAGTACACTGGCCACCTCATGTGAAGAGTTGACTCATTGGAAAAGTCTCTGATGCTGGGAAGGATTGGGGGCAGGAGGAGAAGGGCATGACAGTGGGTGAGACAGCTGGATGGCATTACTGACTCGATGGACGTGAGTCTGAGTGAACTCTGGGAGGTGGTGATGGACAGGGAGGCCTGGCGTGCTGCGATTCATGGGGTCACAAAGTCAGACACGACTGAGTGATTGAACTGAACTGAGGGAAGCCTGATGTACTGCAGTCCATGGGGTCACAAAGACTCAGACATGATTGAGTGACTGATCTGAACTGACCTGAATGCTCACTAACATGAGAATGGCTAAATAATGTATAGTAAATCCAGATATTGTATCAATTAAATAGAGTGACATGGTCACAGTACTATTTCATGTAAAGTCACAAAATCTTCTGTAAGCATGTAGAAATTGAAAGATGTTTGCTCCTTGGAAGGAAAGCTATGACAAACTTAGACAGCGTATTACATAGCAGAGACATCACTGCTGATAAAGGCCCATATAGTCACGCTATGGTTTTTCCAGTAGTTACATACAAATGTGAGAGTTAGACCAAAAAGAAGGCTGAGCACCAAAGAATTGACGCTTCTGAACTGTAGTACTGGAGAAGACTCTGGAGAGTTGCTTGGACAGCAAGGAGAGCCAACCAGTCAATCCTAAAAGAAATCAACCCTGATTACTCATTGGAAGGACTGATGCTGAAGCTGAAGCTCCCATACTCTTGGCACCTGAGGCAAAGTGACAACTCACTGGAAAAGCTCCTGATGGGAAAGATTGTAGGCAAAACAAGAAGCAGGCAACAGAGGATGAGATGGTTAGATAGCATCACTGACTCAATGGACATGAATCTGAGCAGGCACCAGGAGACAATGAAAGACAGGGGAAACAGGTGTACTGCAGTCCATGGTGTCACAGAGAGTCAGACATGACTTAGTGACTGAACAACAACAGCAAAGCATGTCTAAGAAAATAACTGATAGAGTATATTCTGAAATACTAACTTTAATTGTCAAGTGGGACTGAGAAGTGGGTGGCCAATCAATAGTCCAAAAGCGTTTTTCATAAAACTTAGTTTGTGCCAGGTAATATTCTAGAGTTCCCTGATGGCCTAGTAGCTAGGATTCAATGCTTTCATCACATGGTCCGGGTTCCTCTCTAGGTCAAGGAAACCTTTTTAAGCTTCATTGAGTAGCATGATGATAAAGAATCTGCTTGCAATTTGGGAGACACAGATTCAATCCCTGGGTTGGGAAGATCCCCTGGGGAAGGAAATGGCAACCCACTCCACTATTCTTGCCTGGGAAATGCTATGGATAGAAGAATACGATGGGTTACAGTCTGTGGGGTCACAAAATAGTCAGATATGACTTAGTGGCTAAACAACAACATATTCTAGGACTGAGGTGTAATAGTGAACAATTTCTTACTATGACGTTAATTATATTTTCATCGGATGAGGGATAATAACACAAGCAAAACTAAGATAATTTCAGGAACTGAGAAGTGCTACAAAGAAGATAAAATAATTTGTGTGCTTTAAAGATGTTGGTTGTCTTGTATTGATTGGTCAGGAGCAGAGACTCTAAAATGGAAATACTTAAGTTCAAACCTGGATATGAGGAGCAGGCTGGCATAAACATCACGAAGATTTAGAAATTATGCAGAGGAAAAAGAAACAGGGGGAAAAAAACAGCAATCACGAAATGCAAAAGATATGGTTTGGGAAGAGACATGGTAATGATTGAAGGAGAAGGTGAAGACCAAAATATGTGGAGCATGGCAAAGGAGAGGGAAATGACCTAGGTGGAAGGAGGAGTGGAAGATGACAAGGTAAAATGAGTAGACTGGGGCCTTCCTCAGCCATGTGGCCTAAACAAATTTGGGCTTCAAAATCACTGCAGATGGTGATTGCAGCCATGAAATTAAAAGATGCTTACTCCTTGGAAGGAAGGTTATGACCAACCTAGATAGCATATTCAAAACCAGAGACATTACTTTGCCGACTAAGGTCCGTCTAGTCAAGGCTCTTGTTTTTCCAGTGGTCATGTATAGACGTGAGAGTTGGACTGTGAAGGCTGAGCGCCAAAGAATTGATGCTTTTGAACTGTGGTGTTGGAGAAGACTCTTGAGAGTCCCTTGGACTGCAAGGAGATCCAACCAGTCCATTCTGAAGGAGATCAGCCCTGGGATTTCTTTGGAAGGACTGATGCTAAAGCTGAAACTCCAGTACGTTGACCACCTCATGTGAAGAGCTGACTCATTGGAAAAGACTCTGATGCTAGGAGGGATTGGGGGCAGGAGAAGAAGCGGACAACAGAGGATGAGATGGCTGGATGGCATCACTGACTCGATGGATGTGAATCTGAATGAACTCTGGGAGTTGGTGATGGACAGGGAGGCCTGGCGGGCTGCAATTCATGGGGTTGCAGAGTCAGACACAACTGAGTGACTGAACTGAATTGAATTGAATGGAATTTAAGAAAGAGCCATGATCTAATTCATGCTTTACGAAGAAGTGGTAGCACAGAAAGAAAATTTAGTGGAGAATCAAGAATGACATTGAGAGATCAGTTAATAAACCAGGTATCACCAAACAGGGTGGTGAGCAGTAGGATTTCCTCCCTTGTCAATATATATTCTTCTCTGTGTGTATGTGTACATGCACTTCTTTTTTGTTTCTCTCTCTTCCCACCCCTCTTCCTTCCTGTAATGGACATATAAATTTTGCTATACTGGCATACACAAATATCTCAAAAATTCACATCACTCTAGATAAGGTCCCAGAGACAGAGAAGAAACACTGACTGGCAACAGTTATAATTGTTGCAGACAATCTATTTGAAAATATTCAGAGACTTATTTCATCAGAGTTTCAAATAGGAGATGGCTTCTTTACCTTATATCACTTGTAATCCATCATATGTACTACACTGGAGAGGGTGACTGCATCTGTTGTGTGTTCAATGGCTTGTAAAAAACAGCTGACCTAAGAGACATCCACAATATTTGGAGAAATACATGTTATGCTTTAAAGTGTTTTCAAATAACAGTTTTTCCAGCTCAGAGGAGAACTGGAAATATCTTGAGATGTTTAGAATATCTCAACTACAGAAATTTTGCAATTTGTATTTGATAGGAAATAGCTGTTCTACAGGCACAGATTTTGGAGTAAATATTTGAAAGTAAACTTTTAAATTTCTCTTGCTAACATCAAGCAAGGAAGCAGTACGTGTTATTAAACTAAAAATTCACACTCTGGATCTTATAATAATTTCTTATATTCCACAGGAGAAACTATTTGGCTGACCCATTCCCTGCAAATAATTAAAAGAAGGAGTATGATTTCACTTCTAATTGGATTTCTAAGGTAACACTTTATTAGCATTGGGTGTGTGTGTCATTTCAGGACATAAACACTTGTCAGTTCATATCTGATGCAGCCAGAATCTGAGGAGAGCTGGTACAGTACGCAGTGCTGCTATTTATGAGGCCACCAGTCTATAGTTTGGTTTGCTTTTGTCTGATTCTCACTAAGGTATATTTCTCGCTAGAGAAGAAAGGATCACAATGCAGACTAAATTATTCACTATTAGAAATAAAAATACTTAATAGCAGAGAAGTATTAGCATAGAAGACAGTAAATAAAAATAAGTCAATTTGAGAAACATGATTTGAAAAGCGCTGCTTATCTACTCTTCTCAGATCAGAAGGTAAATAAACTGCTCTGTGGTCAACTGAGTCATCTAGAAGTGAATATGAAATACTTGTGATAATTTTAATCCCAGGTCAATACTTTGTAATTACAAGCAAATGCCTGACCATTCTACAGTTTGCGCCCTGATTACTAATGTGGCTATGATAATACTACTCTCTGTAGTAGAAAATGTTTATTATTAACTCAGTACAAAAAGTAGGATAATCATATGTCCTTGTTTGCATGGGATAGCTTCAGTTTATGTCTGTTATAACGGCATTCTGTTCAGTTTAGCATTTGCCACTCTCAAAAGTATCCCAGTATTCATGACAAGTAACATGTTGCCACAGTTCTTAAGCCTTCTATTGATTTTTTTCAGGTCCTACCCTCTCCCCAAGCAACTCAGAGGGCTTGGGGAAAGGTGATTCCACCTCCATCTCCAGGACTGGGTCCTGATTTGTCTAGCCCAGTGACTGATTTATGGACTTATGCTAGGCTTTGTCTAATCAGCATATACATTCTCCTGGAGACACTTTAAACCCAGTTGTGGAAATAGAATCTGAGTTATATGGTTCAAAATAAAAGGAAGGATTTATTTCTTTCACCATTCTGGAAGGGAGGAGGATTTCTCCTTTGAAAGTAAACTCAGATGGATATTGTTTCAATAGTTAATGGCAGTTTTCTTGCAACCATGAGGGCGGTAGCTTAAGATAAAGATGACCCAGAGGCAAATTAAGAAAATCCCTTGAGTCTTGTTGATAGAATATCTGAGGACACACCTTTATATGTTTTACTCCTTCAGATAATAAACGGGTTTGTTATTTATGCCAGTTGAGGTAGTATTTTGGGGGAATAAATTACAGCTAAAATAAATACACTTTCTTATGGGGTTTCTGTAAGGGTTAAAGATTGAAATGCTTGGCACAGTGCTGAGAATAGTAAATAGCAACTTATTTATTTTTAATATAACTGGGAGAATGCTGCCACAAGAGTACTAAATACAAACACTCAGACATACAAAATTTTGTAGCTCAGATCTTTCACATTCATCTTAAAATCAAATACAGCTATTTTTAGATACATAAGAAATTCTCCTTAATTTTAAATCAGGCAATCAAATTGAGATAGAAACTAGTAAGCACTAGAATTTTTTTTCCCAGCATCTAACTTCTCTCTAAGACATCACACAGTCTCTTACTGGAGTGGAAAGAGAATGAAGATAAACATTAGTCTGACTGGAGTAACTAATCACACTGGGCATTTGTGTCTGAATGTGTTTGAGTGTGTGTGTGCATACAGGGGAAAACTACGACAAACCTAAGTGAAATGAAGTGAAGTCACTCAGTCGTGTCTGACTCTTTGCGACCCCATGAACTGTAGCCTACTGGGCTCCTCTGTCCATTCTTTCCAGGCAAGAATACTGGAGTGGGTTGCCATTTCCTTCTCCAGTCGAACTTCCCGACCCAGGGATTGAACCTGGGCCTCCCACATTGTAGGCAGATGCTTTACCGTCTGAGCCACAAGAGAAACCTAGACAGCGTATTAAAAAGCAGGAACATCACTTTGCCAACAAAGGTTCATATCATCAAAGCCATGGTTTTTCCAGTAGTCATGTACAGATGTGTGAGTTGTATCACAAAGAAGGCTTAGTGCCAAAGAATGATGCTTTCAAATTGTGGTGCTGGAGAAGACTCTTGAGAGTCCCTTGGACAGCAAGATCAAACCAGTCAATTTTAAAAGAAATCAGTCCTGAATATTCATTGAAATGATGGTTGCTGAAGTTGAAGCTCCAATGTTTTGGCCACCTGATGCAAAGAACTGACTCGCTGGAAAATACCATGATGCTGGGAAAGATTGAAGGCAAAAGGAGAATGGGTTTGCAGAGGATTCGATGGTTAGATAGCATCACCGTCTAAACAGACATGAATTTGAGCAAGCTCTGGGAGATCCTGGAGGACAGAGGAGCCTGGCATGCTGTAGTCCAGGAGGTCACAAAGAGTCGGAAATAACTTAGAGCCTGAACAACAATAACAATCCCACATCCAGTAATAACCCTAAAATATTATAGGGACAGAAACTGTTTTTCTCTATTCTCAACCCAGGTGGCTTGGGGAGGGCTCCACCCATCATCTCTAACATGGAGCATTTCTTCAATGACAAAATGCTAGAATCAGAATGTAATTTTCACTTGGAATTAGGATGTAACTTTCTACCCTGTCAGATATGAACATGCAACTCAAGCTATGTCACTAAGAATCAATCACACTGGACTCAAGACTTGCGAAAGTAATGATGAGTTGAAAGGCAGTGCACTCTCTCATGCTGCTTTTGAGTGTGAGAGCGCGTATGGTTAGAGCTGCTACTGCTGTGAGGAAGCTGGTGTTTCACAGCACTTATATAGTCATCTCAATCAACAGCTTCTGTAACTGTCTCTCCCTTCCCCACTTCACTACCAACACATTGTTCAGGGTTTCATAATTCCCCAAAGTAATTATTTCATGGAAAAAGTAAATTTTGAGATGAGATTCATATGTATTAGGCTCAGTGCTGAGATACAGTGAGTAAAGGATTTGCCCTTGAGGAACCCTAGTAAAAAGTTTCCAAAGCATGTTGCAAGGCAATTAAAATAGCATGGCCCCTGAATATCTGCATTGCAGATTTTTCAAGTATTAGGCACTGTATCAAGGGTCCCCTTTTACAACGCATTCAAGAGAGGTGCTGCATAAGTTTTTTTGGCTGTAGAAAAAGTTATGAATTTAGTAATCAAATTGTGAAACTATTTTAAAAGCCAGTATTAAACTCATAGCTTTTCCTCTACTTTTTCACACTGTACAACTAGTTCAGAAATAAAATAGGAGTTTCAGTATTTCCTAAGTCTACAGATGAAAATGAGGCTGTCCAACTCCATGTAGCTGAAGAATGAAGAATTCTTAGTAGGAGGAAAGAGGCTTGCATGCATTTTCTCAATGAAACTATCAAGACCAATATCTAAGAAGAAGCTGGCAGGCTTTGAGCTTATGAAGCCTTTATCAATTTATCCAAAGATGGAATTGCTAAATTAACATACATTTAGGGATTTGATAAAAAAGACATACACACACGTACACACTTACACATACACACACAGGCCAAAATAGCAAAACAAAAACAAAAAAAAACCCTGAAAACCTCTTTGTCCCTTATCTTATTTCCAATTCATTAGGGAAGGAAAATCAGAGTTATTAGCAGAAGGGAGTCAGAATCAGTTCTGTGCTATTATAACAAGATGCCTGACAACTCTACAGGGAGAAGATAATAAGATGTTAAGAGCCGGCCAAGAAGCTTTGCCAGCCAAGCTCAACCCTTTAGAGATGTTAATTTTCACAGAAAGAATAGCAGAGTTGTTTTATTTCTAAGAGGTCGGTGATGAGTAGTCTATTTTGATTTTAAGTATTAATGTAGGATGCCATGTGTCCCTGAACTCTCAATGGAAATGAGCTCCTGATTGGCCTGTCACTGCCTTGCCCACAGTAGGGAAAATTCTGAAAGATGAGTGAATGACAGGAATTAATGCTGGAAATTTTGCCAGAGGGAAAGCAGAGAGAGAAAGAGGGGATCTGATTATAGCATTCACAGATGACAGGTGAACCTCTAAAAGTTCAGAGGTTCAATTCAGATATGCATCTCAACATTTAACTGCTCATCTGAAGGTTTGTGAAACATGAGGGAATATACTCTGTTTTAAAAACTATTAACAACCTTGCAAGATCAGTGGGCTCACCATAAAGCATCTTGCTTCTTGCATTTCTCCTCACTCCATCTCCAGAACAGAAAGTCATCAACATTGTGTACTGTAGTTGAAATTTTCTTTCACTTCATATTTTGCTATTGCTGCTGCCCTTGGGGCTTCTAAAAGAGAATGGAATTTTATTACATAAAGAACATTACTGTTTCAAAGCTTCTCAGTACCAATCAGTGGAATCATCAAGAAAGGGGAATTAAAAATTAAAATATCAATATCTTAACTTTGTCCTTCAATCTTGCAGAAGTTTTTATTGGCTTAAAAAATTACTGCTGTGAGGAAGCTGGTGTTTCACAGCACTTATATAGTCATCTCAATCAACAGCTTCTGTAACTGTCTCTCCCTTCCCCACTTCACTACCAACACATTGTTCAGGGTTTCATAATTCCCCAAAGTAATTATTTCATGGAAAAAGTAAATTTTGAGATGAGATTCATATGTATTAGGCTCAGTGCTGAGATACAGTGAGTAAAGGATTTGCCCTTGAGGAACCCTAGTAAAAAGTTTCCAAAGCATGTTGCAAGGCAATTAAAATAGCATGGCCCCTGAATATCTGCATTGCAGATTTTTCAAGTATTAGGCACTGTATCAAGGGTCCCCTTTTACAACGCATTCAAGAGAGGTGCTGCATAAGTTTTTTTGGCTGTAGAAAAAGTTATGAATTTAGTAATCAAATTGTGAAACTATTTTAAAAGCCAGTATTAAACTCATAGCTTTTCCTCTACTTTTTCACACTGTACAACTAGTTCAGAAATAAAATAGGAGTTTCAGTATTTCCTAAGTCTACAGATGAAAATGAGGCTGTCCAACTCCATGTAGCTGAAGAATGAAGAATTCTTAGTAGGAGGAAAGAGGCTTGCATGCATTTTCTCAATGAAACTATCAAGACCAATATCTAAGAAGAAGCTGGCAGGCTTTGAGCTTATGAAGCCTTTATCAATTTATCCAAAGATGGAATTGCTAAATTAACATACATTTAGGGATTCTGATAAAAAAGACATACACACACGTACACACTTACACATACACACACAGGCCAAAATAGCAAAACAAAAACAAAAAAAAACCCTGAAAACCTCTTTGTCCCTTATCTTATTTCCAATTCATTAGGGAAGGAAAATCAGAGTTATTAGCAGAAGGGAGTCAGAATCAGTTCTGTGCTATTATAACAAGATGCCTGACAACTCTACAGGGAGAAGATAATAAGATGTTAAGAGCCGGCCAAGAAGCTTTGCCAGCCAAGCTCAACCCTTTAGAGATGTTAATTTTCACAGAAAGAATAGCAGAGTTGTTTTATTTCTAAGAGGTCGGTGATGAGTAGTCTATTTTGATTTTAAGTATTAATGTAGGATGCCATGTGTCCCTGAACTCTCAATGGAAATGAGCTCCTGATTGGCCTGTCACTGCCTTGCCCACAGTAGGGAAAATTCTGAAAGATGAGTGAATGACAGGAATTAATGCTGGAAATTTTGCCAGAGGGAAAGCAGAGAGAGAAAGAGGGGATCTGATTATAGCATTCACAGATGACAGGTGAACCTCTAAAAGTTCAGAGGTTCAATTCAGATATGCATCTCAACATTTAACTGCTCATCTGAAGGTTTGTGAAACATGAGGGAATATACTCTGTTTTAAAAACTATTAACAACCTTGCAAGATCAGTGGGCTCACCATAAAGCATCTTGCTTCTTGCATTTCTCCTCACTCCATCTCCAGAACAGAAAGTCATCAACATTGTGTACTGTAGTTGAAATTTTCTTTCACTTCATATTTTGCTATTGCTGCTGCCCTTGGGGCTTCTAAAAGAGAATGGAATTTTATTACATAAAGAACATTACTGTTTCAAAGCTTCTCAGTACCAATCAGTGGAATCATCAAGAAAGGGGAATTAAAAATTAAAATATCAATATCTTAACTTTGTCCTTCAATCTTGCAGAAGTTTTTATTGGCTTAAAAAAAATGTTTGGCAAATTAGTGAATAGTTATCTCATCTCTATTTAATTAATCCTTTGGCTCTTCTGCTTAATTATAGTTTAAGAATAAACTTGTTCTTATTATTTGATAGTACAAAGTAATTTAAACGTCACAGACTAAATGATTCTTACCACGACCGGGCATTCAGCTAAGGATTTTATACTCACTATCTCATTTTATTGTCAAAGACTTTGGCAGATTAAAAAGCAATAAACAAAGCAAAACAGAATTCCCACACAAAATAAATTCCAACAGAAGCAGGTTTAACTCTGCCTGTTGCCAAAATAAATAATTATTTCTACACTCTTGCTATACAAATCATGGCCTTCAGATCTGCAGCATTACTTGGAAACTTGTTAGAAACACAGAATCTCGAGGTTCACCTGAAATATATTT
>SJYC01094054.1:0-16985 GCA_006408675.1 Madoqua kirkii | reverse complement strand
GCTTTGAAATAGCTTAGCTGAAGTTCTGTCACCTCCTCTAGCTTTGTTCATAGTAATGATTTTGAAGGCCCACTTGGCTTCATGCTTAAGGTTGCCTGGCTCTAGGTGAGTGGCCACACTATTGTGGTTGTCCAGGTCATTAAAACCTTTTTTGTGTAGTTCTTGTATGTATTTTTGCCACCTGTTTTTAATCTATTCTGCTTCTGTTAGGTCCTTGCTGTTTCTGTTCTTTATTGTGTTCATCTTTGTATGAAATATTCCCTCAGTATCTCCAATTTTCTTGAAGAGATCTCTAGTCTTTCCCATTCTATTGTTTTCCTCTATTTCTTTGCATTATTCACTTAAGAAGGCTTTCTTATCTCTCCTTGCAATTCTCTGGAGGTCTGCATTCAGTTGGGTATATCTTTCCCTTTCTCTTTTGCCTTTTGCTTCTCTTCTTTTCGCAGCTATTTGTAAGGCCTCCTCAGACAACTGCTTTGCCTTCTTGAATGTCTTTTTCTTGGGGATAGTTTTGATCACTGCCTCCTGTACAATGTTATGAACCTCTGTCCATAGTTCTTCAGGCATGTGGTGTTTATATGTCAATCCCGATCTTTCAATTTATTCCTCCCCGTCCCTTCTCCCCTCTCCCATACCCTCTAACTGTAGAGTTGTTTTCTACATCTGTGACTCTGTTTGTGTTTTGTAAATAAGTTCATTTGTACCATTTTTATACATTCTGCTGCTGCTGCTAAGTCGCTTCAGTCGTGTCCGACTCTGTGTGACCCCAGGCTCCTCTGTCCCTGGGATTCTCCAGGGAAGAACACTGGAGCGGGTTGCCATTTCCTTCTCCAATGCATGCATGCTATGTTTCTTCAGTCGTGTCCGACTCTGTGCCACGCTATGGACAGCAGCCCACCAGGCTAGATTCTACATGTAAGTTTTATCCTATGATATTTGTCCTTCTTTGTCTTGATTCACTCAGTGCGACAGTCTGTAGGTGAGGGCACTGTGGTACTGCAACCTAATAGTTGAGAGTCATGTTTTATTCGCTGGGAACTTTTAGGACTTCAAAGCTGGGAGGCGGTACTGCAACCCAAAGAGAAGAGCTTAGAGAGGCTAAGCAGAAAGCTAGATGATATAGAAGTTTTGCAACAAGGGGCAGATAACTGAATGTCAGAAAAGTATTGTTAATTAAAGGAAAACCAGATATCTCAAGTTAAGGCATTTAGAGCTTTTCTTTGCATAGGAAGATACCAGAGTTTGGTCTCACTGCAGTCCTTCCTTTGATCTGCACCTCCGCTATCTGGGGCCAGTTTCCTGTGTTTTTATATCCTGAGTTCCCCTCAGGGCTCACCTTAGGGAGTGGACTGTCTGATGGCTGCTAAATGGTAGGTTTTTCCAGTAGTCATGTATGGATGTGAGAGTTGGACCATAAAGAAAGCTGAGAGCGAAAGAATTGATGCTTTTGAACTGTGGAGAAGACTCTTGAGTCCCTTGGACTGCAAGGAGATCCAACCAGTCAATCCTGAAGGAAATCAGTCCTGAATATTCATTGGAAGGACTGATGCTGAAGCTGAAACTTCACTACTTTGGCCAACTGATGTGAAGAGCTGACTCATTGGAAAAGACCTTGATGCTGGGAAAGATTGAAGGCAGGAGGAGAAGGGGACGAAGAGTTGGACAGGACCGAGCGACTGAACTGAACTGAACTGAACTGAACTGAAATGTATTTATTATTTCCTTCAGGAGTTCCCTTGGGGCTCAGCAGCTCACCATCTGTGGTTGTGGCAGGGGCAGTTGCTGATGACTACGACATCCTTGTTTGCTGTTAAGGCAGGAAATACTCCATCTCTCAGGATCCACATTTTGCAGAGATCAAGTTTTAGATAGTGGTATACTTCTCAGGCTTGCACACAAAAATGTGTCTTGCAATTTTGTCTAAGTCAGGAATTTGTAGTTTGGGACTAGGCAGGCAGTAATGCTGCCGGCTGTGGTGGGTACCACTTCATTGTCTGGGTCTGGATCTGGGTCTCAGAGACTGAAGCCCAGGGGAGCTTCCTGGCACCCTGAGTACACGGAGTGCCACAGGCAAATTAGGAATCCCCAAGCTTGCTTTTCTCACCTTTTCTTCTGTGTTCTCTGCTCCCTGCCTGGGTTCTACACTTTTTCAGTCCTTCCCTTCAATAAGCACACATCTGGCTTCAAAATTGGATTCAAATCCCAGCCCCATCTGTTACCAAGTGATGTGATTTAGGAAGTGTCTCTTGTTTTCTGATTTCCTTATATAATATAGATGAAACACCTTTCAGCACTGATGGTGACGATTCTGTGACATAAGTTACATGGAATGCAGGAAACACAAGGAGCTCCTCATAGATAATGGCCCGTCATTGTTCTCCGGGGCCACTGGCTCTGAGTAATTCACACTGATCTGTGAGCAACCCACGTCCTGCAGTTAACAGAGAAGTTGAGTAGGCCTCGTGTGCTGTAGTCCATGGAGTCGCAAAGAGTCGGACTTGACTGAGCGACTGAACCACAGTAAAGCAAATGGTTATCTGTCCAATATTTAAGCAACTTAAAAACATTAAGTCAATATTTAGGCTTTTAGGTGAAGGGAATTTTTGATCGGCAGCTTAAATCCTTGTACCTGCATGCCTGCCTCCCTCCCTCCCTTCCTTCCTGGGGATGTACATTTTAAAAGCTCAGTCAGGAAACACAGACCTCTGTCTCCTGGCATCAGTGACTCTGGACTGGCAAACTGGAGCCACTAGAGAGAGGATAAAGGTTGGAGGCAGGGAGCGGCCACCTTTTCTATTTATCTCTGTCTCTATATATACATATATATATATATGTATATATACACACACACACACATATACTTAAATTTTTTTAATTAAAAAAATTTCTGTATATAAAGATATGTGGTTAATTAGTCATTCAGAGATTTGTAATTGAGAAATATCCTCACTTAGTAGTTGGTTTAACCAGAGAACCAATGAAGAAATCATTGACCCACTTTCTCTGTTGCCTGGTTTTTCTTTCCTGTCAGGCGATGAATTCAGAGGACAGGCCAGCCATTTTTCAAGTCATTCTGCAATTGCCTCTGGCTTGTTTGCTCCAAATGGCATTTCACAATGTGCTGCTGATTACTTACAGTTGCTTTCAGGGAGCCAGTGTTCTCTGGTTGTGGGATCCAATCAAGAGATCCATTAAGGTCCTCCTAACTCTGCACGGGAGATCAGGATTGTAAACTGTCATTGGGATGAATCAAGTCTTCTTACTTTCTGTTTGAGACCAAGAAGAGGTGAATAGCGATCCAGCCCCTCTGAGGTGAGGTCTGTAAAATGCATGCATGCCCACCTTCCAGCTCCATCATTCTAGGCTTGCTGGGCAAGTATTTGCTGGAGGGAAAGTCAAGTAGAAGGACAGGGGAGTCTGGCATGCTGCAGTCCGTGAGGTCACAAAGAGTCAGACACAATTTAGCAACTGAGCAACAAGATCAAGTAGAACATTAAGGATTACACTCTGTTTACACTCTAAACAGAAAATATGAACTGTTTGTTTATCTCAGTTTGTTTAATACCAGGAAACTATATTTCAATAATACCAATGGATTTTAAAAATCTTTGTATTAGCCTAGGAACTCAGAGCAATCTCAATAAAAGTAAGCACATCTTCACAGATTTATATTTGGACCTGTAACTAAAGCTTTTAAAGAAGAAATCATTTAATTACTTTTTTTTAACACTATTGGTATTTTATAATATTTGCATATCTATTACTGTCAATATAATGAATAAAGTACATTAATTCTTTTTTTTCTTTTTTACCTTATTTTACTTTACAGTACAGTGTTGATTTTGGCATACATTGACATGAATCCACCATGGGTGTACATGAGCTCCCAGACATGAACCCCCCTCCCACCTCCCACCCCCATTATTTCTTAAAGTGTCTTTTTAATAATATTCAAATTTGCGTGGTCTAAAAGCTAATTTTCAAAGTCATTGTTATTGTGGTCCTATTGTTTTGTATTTTCTATTCTTTTTACAATTGGCATAGAGTAGAAAGGCAGAGGAGCTAACATTTGCTGAAATTCTTTTGTGGCTCAAGCATTCTGCTGAGACCCTTTCACACGTCACTAATTTGATGTTCATAACAACCCCGCAGGTTAGTTTATCTCCCCTCTATTACAGATGAAGAAACTGCCTGGAGAAGTTAAGTATCTTACTTGAGGAGACTCTGCTAGTAACAGACAGAGCTTGTATTTGTATTTAGGTTTGACTGCATTTGGAAGGAAAAAAGGATGAAAAGGCAGATAAAAAGGAGAGAGGAAGATGAAATTGTAATGCAAACGTTTGATGCCAAAGCTCAACTTCTCCATTCACTGGTGCTGAATCCAATCACAGAGACAGAGTTTTGGGCGAAGTAGAAAAGGATAGGTTTATTGCTTTGCCTGGCAGAGGAGGCCGCAGTGGGGTAATACACTCAAAATCCCGTATACCACCTTAGAAACGATAGTACGAATTTCACAGTAATTGTTCAAAGAGGGAGCTATCAGCTCGTTCCAAGCGTTGGGGGTGAGGTCAGTAGGAGTCAGCACCATCTACATTCAGGTCCATCTGGCCTGGGGTCTGCCTGCTTGTGGGCAGCACACCATTGTTAATCCCCAACTGCTTTCACCTGAGAGGGGTTTCAGTGGCTTCAAAATAGCTCAAAGATATTGTTATGAGTTTAGATTGGTTGGGAACCAGGATGTTGCCCCAAGGTTGCGCTGTTGTTCTCTGGACTGTTTGTTTCTCCCTGGCTTGGATCCCCTCCTTACCCTAATTAAGAACTGCTTGAATCTACCTATGGGAACTCAGGAAAGGTCATAGTGGCTAAAAGAAGGCTGTTTCCTATAATCAAAGAAAGGGAGGTCACAGAAAATCTCTGGGCCTAGGAACCTCTCGGGACCCGGTACCACTTTGGAAAGCTAAAGGAAACCCAGGCGAAGTCAGTCTGTCTTAGGAAAGCAGCCTTGAGCTTGGAAAGAAGGGAGGCGGCAATGCCAGGCGTTGTCACGGCATAGTGGTTGCCATGGTTACAGCTAACTGACTGTATGCCAGGAGGCAACCTGAAAACTCTCTCTGAATTTTCCTAAAGTAGATAACTTTCTCCATATCCAACCTTCCAGTGAAGCTGTCTTTGGGACCATGATATGGAGCCACTCCAGTTTATACAATTGAGAGGGCATTGAACCCTTGGATGGAGGACCAGGGAAGGAAATACGCCTGTGTGTATGGATCCTCCACAAAGAAAACCAGTCTCCATGCTTATTGTGTGGAAGGTCGACCTCAAAAGGATTATGGTTACCAAAGGAGGAAAAATATATATTTGTCATGCCATATTGATTTTTATTAATGTAATTCTATCAAATGTCATAAAGACTTTTTGAATTTAATATCTGCTTCTTTTTTCTTTGTGGATATAAAAATATTGAGTTTTTGTAATAGGATTGTTTAATAATTTTTTTATTAAAACTATTTTTTTTAATTTTAAAGATACTGTAAAAGAAAACAAGCTGAAATTATATACAAGATTTATGGAATTCATTAGGGAGGTGTATTTTTCTGAAACTGAGGTTCCACCACTTTCATTGGCCCCTTAAAGTGAATTGTGAGTCAAAAAAAAGGAAGAGCCTAAAGTCACTTTTCTCAACTCTGAATTTCCTACCAAAGTGATTTTCAAGAATTTATTGCTATTGTTTGCAGTAGGATTTTAAATTTTTATTGGAATATAGTTGATTTACAATGCTGCGTTAGTGCTTCTTTCTTACTCTCATCCTGAAACCCAGATATATGACCCTTCAACTATAGTTCTCAGTTTCTCATTGTGGGGAAGGCCCCAGGGGTGTGTGTGTGTAGACAGGACTGCCTTCGTCTGAGGACTGATGTTGCCCCGGCTGCTCGCTTCCTTGCGAATGCTTCCATCAGGAACCTCTCCCTAGGATGCTCTGTAATGTCAAGTACACAGCTCTGACAGCTAAATGCCCTGGTTCTCCCTTAATTCTCCTTCTCTATAGGTGAATGGAGAGAAAAACTGGGTCCAAATACAGAACAGTGAGGAGGCATCTCCCTTTTTCACTGAAAAATGTAGTTATCACTTATTTTGCAAGATGTAGAAGCAGCCTAAGGGTCCAGTTGAGTAGATGAATGGATAAAGAAGATGTGGCATAGACCGACAATGGGATACTACTCTGCCATAAAAAGAAATGAAAGCTTGTCACTTGCAACAGCATGAATGGACTTAGAAGGCATTATGCGAAGTGAAACAAGTCAGAGAGACACACACTGTATGCTGTCATTTAAATGTAGAATCTAAAAAATAGACTAGTGAATATAACAAAAAATAAACATACGGATAAAGAGAACAGCCTGCTGGTTACCAGTGGGGAGAGGGAAAGGGGCAGGGCAGGATGGTGGCGGGGGATTAAGAGGTACAATATGTATCAAATACGTATGTATAAAGTAAGTTACAAGGATATACTGTACAACAGGGAATATATATATAGTCAGTATTTTATAATAACTAAATAAAATCATAACCTTGAGAATTTGTGAATCATTATGTACACCTGAAACTTATAATATTGTGTATCAGCTGCTCCTCAGTAAAACTAAGAAAAATAAAATACAGTTTAGCTGTCAACCTAAACGTTGTTCAGTTCACTTCACTTATTAAACAGTCCTCATGATACTGACCCCTAGACTAGGAACTGCAAACCCCTCTTCCTTCCTATTCTCTATTTTCCTATTCTCTATCTTGTCTCCCAGATATGGCCCTGCTTGGGTGTAACCTGTGAGCTTTAGGAAGAGGGTGCCATATGCCCTGTGACTCTTGCTGGTTTCTCTGCACCCACTGTCCCCTTCCCCTTCATTCTCTCCTTGATAAAAGTCAATATTCTTCTCTTCTGACAGCCCCCATCTTCACGGCAAATTCCATAGAGCCCTTCAGGGGCACCGTGTGGTTCTGCATTTGAAAAGATTCATACCTTTATGTCTTAATTCTCCTTCTCTATAGGTGAATGGAGAGAAAAACTGGGTCCAAATACAGAACAGTGAGGAGGCATCTCCCTTTTTCACTGAAAAATGTAGTTATCACTTATTTTGCAAGATGTAGAAGCAGCCTAAGGGTCCAGTTGAGTAGATGAATGGATAAAGAAGATGTGGCATAGACCGACAATGGGATACTACTCTGCCATAAAAAGAAATGAAAGCTTGCCACTTGCAACAGCATGAATGGACTTAGAAGGCATTATGCGAAGTGAAACAAGTCAGAGAGACACACACTGTATGCTGTCATTTAAATGTAGAATCTAAAAAATAGACTAGTGAATATAACAAAAAATAAACATACGGATAAAGAGAACAGCCTGCTGGTTACCAGTGGGGAGAGGGAAAGGGGCAGGGCAGGATGGTGGCGGGGGATTAAGAGGTACAATATGTATCAAATACGTATGTATAAAGTAAGTTACAAGGATATACTGTACAACAGGGAATATATATATAGTCAATATTTTATAATAACTAAATAAAATCATAACCTTGAGAATTTGTGAATCATTATGTACACCTGAAACTTATAATATTGTGTATCAGCTGCTCCTCAGTAAAACTAAGAAAAATAAAATACAGTTTAGCTGTCAACCTAAACGTTGTTCAGTTCACTTCACTTATTAAACAGTCCTCATGATACTGACCCCTAGACTAGGAACTGCAAACCCCTCTTCCTTCCTATTCTCTATTTTGCAAAAGAACCATCTCTTGTCTCCCAGATATGGCCCTGCTTGGGTGTAACCTGTGAGCTTTAGGAAGAGGGTGCCATATGCCCTGTGACTCTTGCTGGTTTCTCTGCACCCACTGTCCCCTTCCCCTTCATTCTCTCCTTGATAAAAGTCAATATTCTTCTCTTCTGACAGCCCCCATCTTCACGGCAAATTCCATAGAGCCCTTCAGGGGCACCGTGTGGTTCTGCATTTGAAAAGATTCATACCTTTATGGACTGTTCTTTTCAGAGCCCCGCTAATCTTGTCCATATGATTCCAATTTTGAGGGTGTGTTCAACCAAGCAAGCTCCCGTGACTTTTTCATAACTTAGATAGCTTGGGTTGTACCCGCAATAGAAGTATCTGTAGTGAATTGTGATCTGTTGTCTCCTTTCTTAGTGCCAAGAAAACCTTTGGCAGAGGACACCTCTTACTTTTTCACTGTTTGTGACCATTTCAGTTTGTCGCAGGGACCGGATACAATTGGATTTGACAGTTGTACGAAATAAACTTTGGCAGGTGTGCTTTTAAAGCCACTTGCAGATTTCTGCTTCTGTGTGCTGATGACCCATGTTTTTTAAAGTTTAGATGAACACAAGGATTTTATAAAGTCCTGAGATGAATACATTTTTTTCCTTGCTCTCACCATCTAGATCTTTGTCTTACAGAAATCCGTAACATTAATACCTACAGGATGGGAGCGAGTATTTTCAAAAAAGCTGAGTAGATGGGGTCAATCGTTTATGGAAGTGCCTTGGAAATGTCCTTCAAATAGAACATAAATGTCAGAGAGTGTTCTTATTTAGGATCGTTTATGGCACATAGAGTTTGATAAAAAGAAATTCAGTATTACCTTTCATTATAAATTATCTTTGGGATGAAGGAGTTTAAACATCTTTGGTGGTTGCTGTCTTAAAAGGGACTTCCAGGAGTGAAAGGAGACCCGGCAGTGTCATGGTTTTTAACTCTGAGACTGGTTTTCAACCACAAGTGGCGTGGTCCCCCCTACCCAACTCACAAGTTTATTGTCAGGGCCAAGTGAAATACTGAAAACCAGAAGTGTCAGTTTAATATGGTGTTAGGATTCCATAGTTTCAAATGAAGTCCTATTTTGTCAGTATCATCCGTCTACCCAGCAAAACCACGAACAACCCAATGACCGTATAGAAAGTCTCCTGGGCAGCCTGTCAGCTCAGTGGGGGCATGCGTCAAGTGAAAGGGTGTGTCAATAAAGCTGCCTTGACCACAAGGAACAGACGGTCACTGAAAGAAGGAAGGAAAGAATGAGAGGAGGAAAAGGAAGGGGAGAGGGAAGGAGGGGTGGAAGAAGAAAAGAAAAAAAAGAGAACACAAGGGAAGAGAAAAACATTCTGTGGGGTGGTAAATTGTCAGTTTGTTTGTTTTTTTAATTTTCCTTTGGCTTACCCTGGCTTTCTCTAGTTGCAGTGATTAGATCCTACTCTCTATTGGGATGTGCAGGCTTCTCATTGCAGTGGTTTCTCCTATGGAGCCCAGGAACCAGACCACAGGCTCAGAAGTTGTGGCACATGGGCTTAGCTACTTCTCAGCATGGGGAAGCTTCATGGACCAAGGATCAAACCCGTGTCTCCTGCATTGGCAGGTAGATTCTTAAAATCCACTGGCCCAGGGAAGTCCCAGGTTGTTTGTTTTTTAAAGCTAAGTGAAACTGGCTATTTCTTTTATTTCTTTGGAAGTGGTTTAATGCCTTATTTCTACCTTAATCATAGAGACAAAAAGAAGCGTGGGTAGCTCCCTATACCTTGAGATCTCTTATACCTTGGATTCTCTGTACGTTGTTTATAGGACAGTCCAAGAAGGAAACAGAATGCCTCCCTAAGTGTTCTTGGGGAGCCATTTGCCCAGGTACAATCAGAAGAATCTGGCTTTACGAAAATGAGTGCAAATTCACGTAATGAGAATTTAATATCATTTAGTTTAAGGGTGTAAGGTTTTCCTGAAATTAAGACAGGAAATGAAGGTCCAAGCATTAAGAAGCATCAAATTTATAATCCCTAAAACACCTTCTTGAAGGATCTAGAAAACTTCTCTCTGAAAGATTTCTTTGGAAACTTTTTCTTATTTTCCTGGGCAAGTCTGGTCCTGATACCAGCTAAATAAAGGAGAGATTAATACCTAGTATTTAATAACTTCTGGAATTTAATACTCAAATAATTATTTTTGAAAGGACTGAGGAAGTATGGAGTGGAGGGAAGAGGCTATTTTCTACTTTGTAAAGGTCAATTTTTAAAAAGCATTAAACATTTAAGAATATTCTTTATTGCACAAAGAACTATCTTTTCCCAAATATTTTGGAACTTGGAGTTTCTAGTTTTGGTGGAGACGTAGTTTATGGCAGGGGTCTCCAACCTCTGGGATCTAATGCCTGATAATCTGAAGTGGAGCTGATAGAATAATAACAGAAATAAAGTTCAAATCAATGTAATGCACTTGAATCATCCTGAAATCATGGCCCCGCTCCTGTCTGTGAAAGAATTATCTTCCATGAAACCAAACCCTGGTGCCAAAAAGGTTGGGGGCTGCTGCTTTATGGTTGTAGAGATACATTTCATTCCTATAAACAGTGATTTTAGGTTCTTTTTTAATACAGTGTGATAAATGGAAACTGGTACTTGGCTCCAATCTCAGCGGGGTAGGGAGTGATGAAGACCAGGGCAAGTTGGGGAGTCCATGCCTCATTGAAATGCCTAATCATGTAATAAGAACCTACTGTATCACACAGGGAACTGTACTCAATACCCTGTAATGACTTATATGAGGAAAGAATCTAAAAAAGAGGTGATATATGTATAACTGAATTACTTTGCTGTGCACCTACAACTAATACAACATTGTAAGTCAGGTATACTCCAATAAACGTTAACTTAAAGAAATAGCTAGTCAAAGGCTGATATTTACACTGGAAATTGTACAGTGTCACCATGATGCATATCATTATAATTTATAAATTAGTATGGTGTTGGTTGACTTGTATCAGTAGCAATGTTCATTCCCTGATATTTGTTCAGCATCTTTGAAATTAGCTCCACAGTGTTATAGATTTAAATAGTCACCCTTTCCACAGAGAATTGTTTTCTCGCTAATAGCTAGGGGATTCTGGGGCTTGGTGGACTATTGTGTTTTGTGGTGTAAACAACTCTGAAAATATTTGAGTTCTATGTTGAAACTGGCTTTAACTGGCAATGGTGTGGTTACTTGACCAAGACTAGATTTCAATTCAGAACTGAGCAGTGTTTATTTTAGGACTTGGAGAACATGCGTGAATAAACGATAACAATAACTTAATCGGGAAAGGTATTCTGGTTTTCTCAAAACCTTCATGTGCCCCATCTTATGTCTGGGGCTTCCTAAGCGGCGCTAGTGATAAAGAACCTGCCTGCCAATGCAGGAGACATAGGAGATGTAGGAGGGTTTGATCCCTGGAACGGATGGGAAGATCCCCTGGAGGAGGGCATGGCAACCCACTCCAGTATTCTTGCTTGGAGAATCCCATGGACAGAGGAGCCTGGAGGGCTACATAGGGTCCCAAAGAGTCAGACATGACTGAAGTGACTTAGCACTCGTGCACGTTAGTGTCTTGGTATTAAAGCACAATGCAGTCACAGATGTGAATATATTTGCAACTGAACAAAGGTGCTGTTAGTGTTTGGTTTTCTTTATAAACCAGACCTGTGATTAATGTCTGACAGGGAAGTCAGCCAGAGAAGGGTATGTTACTCATACATTTTTCAATACTCTTGAGTTTATATTTTTAACTGGTACTGCCTCTGGAGATACCAGTCAATTGTTTAAATGTGTATGTAGACTTGTGCTTAAAGAGCATGACTTTGAAGCCCCATTGTGAGCAGGTCCCACCCAGGGCCCTGTGTACTTAGAAAAAAGAAAGAAAAGTGAAGTTGCTCAGTCATGTCCAATTCTTTGTGACTCCATGGACCATAACCTACCAGGCTCCTCTATCCATGGAATTTTAGATGCACTTAGAAAAATGTATCACTTCTGAGCTGTGCCTCCGTGAAGACACAGCCCCTGGGGCAGAGCTGGGGCTAGATTTCAGCCCCACCTGTCTCTCTTACCAGGTATCTTTGTGGAATGCAGAAACAACTAAGAGAGAGAGAGTAGTCCTATATTTCAGTTTCAAACTTACTTCTCACATCCAAGTGATATGATCTGGGACCAATGGCCTGTCCCTGTCTCAGTCTCCTCATCTGTATGGTGAAGATGAAAGTAGTGCTACATATTGGAGTTGTCTATGTGTTGGAGAAAACTCTTGAGAGTCCTTGGACTGCAAGGAGATCCAACCAGTCCATTCTAAAGGAGATCAGCCCTGGGTGTTGTTTGGAAGGAATGATGCTAAAGCTGAAACTCCAGTACTGCGGCCACCTCATGCAAAGAGTTGACTCATTGGAAAAGACTCTGATGCTGGGAGGGGTCGGGGGCAGGAGGAGAAGGGGACGACTGAGGATGAGATGGCTGGATGGCATCACCGACTTGATGGACCTGAGTTTGAGTGAACTCTGGGAGTTGGTGATGGACAGGGAGGCCTGGTGTATGCTGCGATTCATGGGGTCACAAAAAGTCGGACGTGACTGAGTGACTGAACTGAACTTTTATAGAAGGAAAACACTGAGAACAGCCGTTGGATCCCAACAAGAGCCCAATGCATCATGGTGATCATTATGAGGAATGAGTGGGGAGGCCCATTCTATGTCATTGGGCTCTGTTTGTTTTGGGTGATGGTGTCTATTAGCCGGAAGAAGTGGAAACTCAAAAGGAGTACTGCTTCTTACTGAATTCTTACTGAATTTAGCCTTGAGGTCCCAAGCACCAGTTAAGGAACAGTTTCACCTCACAATATAGTGGGAAGAGAAGAGAATTTGGAATAAGTTAGTCTGCCTTTGAGTCCCACTTCTACTAACTTCATTTTTATACATAGGTAGAGGTGAGAAAAATAATCCCTACTTGGGATTTTTGCTAAGATCAAGTAATTAATGAATTTTAGCGTACTGAAGCACTCTGCTGATGTTTCATTTAGCTTTACTGTGGGATCACATAGAGTTTTAGACCACGCGTTCCTTCCACAAGACAGGCACCAGCTTGGAAACCATTTACTCTTTTATGAATTGATTGTTTTGGTGGTTTCAAAGACTTTAAAAATGGGTTAGTTAGAAGAAAATTTCTGGATTTTTGGCAGCGAGATTCCTCATAATAATTAGTGATCCTAATAATAACAATACATAACATCAGTTGAGTGCTTACCAAGAGTTCGGCACTCTGACTTGACCATCAGTGATCCCAGTGCACTCCCATTTGACCATCACAATGACTCCAGTAAGTAGCACCTAACATTATTCCTGTTTTGCAGAGGAGGGTTCTGAACCTAAGGTCACGCACACAGCCAATAAGTACTTGAAGTGGTGGTGTGGGAGCCTGGGCAGTCTGCCTTGAGTCCACCTGCTTCATCACTCTCAGCCAGCTTCCCTTTCCCCTGTGCATTTCTGGTACCTCAGAAGCTACTAACCCACTCCAGTATTCTTGCTTGGAGAATCCCATGGACAGAGGAGCCTGGAGGGCTACATAGGGTCCCAAAGAGTCAGACATGACTGAAGTGACTTAGCACTCGTGCACGTTAGTGTCTTGGTATTAAAGCACAATGCAGTCACAGATGTGAATATATTTGCAACTGAACAAAGGTGCTGTTAGTGTTTGGTTTTCTTTATAAACCAGACCTGTGATTAATGTCTGACAGGGAAGTCAGCCAGAGAAGGGTATGTTACTCATACATTTTTCAATACTCTTGAGTTTATATTTTTAACTGGTACTGCCTCTGGAGATACCAGTCAATTGTTTAAATGTGTATGTAGACTTGTGCTTAAAGAGCATGACTTTGAAGCCCCATTGTGAGCAGGTCCCACCCAGGGCCCTGTGTACTTAGAAAAAAGAAAGAAAAGTGAAGTTGCTCAGTCATGTCCAATTCTTTGTGACTCCATGGACCATAACCTACCAGGCTCCTCTATCCATGGAATTTTAGATGCACTTAGAAAAATGTATCACTTCTGAGCTGTGCCTCCGTGAAGACACAGCCCCTGGGGCAGAGCTGGGGCTAGATTTCAGCCCCACCTGTCTCTCTTACCAGGTATCTTTGTGGAATGCAGAAACAACTAAGAGAGAGAGAGTAGTCCTATATTTCAGTTTCAAACTTACTTCTCACATCCAAGTGATATGATCTGGGACCAATGGCCTGTCCCTGTCTCAGTCTCCTCATCTGTATGGTGAAGATGAAAGTAGTGCTACATATTGGAGTTGTCTATGTGTTGGAGAAAACTCTTGAGAGTCCTTGGACTGCAAGGAGATCCAACCAGTCCATTCTAAAGGAGATCAGCCCTGGGTGTTGTTTGGAAGGAATGATGCTAAAGCTGAAACTCCAGTACTGCGGCCACCTCATGCAAAGAGTTGACTCATTGGAAAAGACTCTGATGCTGGGAGGGGTCGGGGGCAGGAGGAGAAGGGGACGACTGAGGATGAGATGGCTGGATGGCATCACCGACTTGATGGACCTGAGTTTGAGTGAACTCTGGGAGTTGGTGATGGACAGGGAGGCCTGGTGTATGCTGCGATTCATGGGGTCACAAAAAGTCGGACGTGACTGAGTGACTGAACTGAACTTTTATAGAAGGAAAACACTGAGAACAGCCGTTGGATCCCAACAAGAGCCCAATGCATCATGGTGATCATTATGAGGAATGAGTGGGGAGGCCCATTCTATGTCATTGGGCTCTGTTTGTTTTGGGTGATGGTGTCTATTAGCCGGAAGAAGTGGAAACTCAAAAGGAGTACTGCTTCTTACTGAATTCTTACTGAATTTAGCCTTGAGGTCCCAAGCACCAGTTAAGGAACAGTTTCACCTCACAATATAGTGGGAAGAGAAGAGAATTTGGAATAAGTTAGTCTGCCTTTGAGTCCCACTTCTACTAACTTCATTTTTATACATAGGTAGAGGTGAGAAAAATAATCCCTACTTGGGATTTTTGCTAAGATCAAGTAATTAATGAATTTTAGCGTACTGAAGCACTCTGCTGATGTTTCATTTAGCTTTACTGTGGGATCACATAGAGTTTTAGACCACGCGTTCCTTCCACAAGACAGGCACCAGCTTGGAAACCATTTACTCTTTTATGAATTGATTGTTTTGGTGGTTTCAAAGACTTTAAAAATGGGTTAGTTAGAAGAAAATTTCTGGATTTTTGGCAGCGAGATTCCTCATAATAATTAGTGATCCTAATAATAACAATACATAACATCAGTTGAGTGCTTACCAAGAGTTCGGCACTCTGACTTGACCATCAGTGATCCCAGTGCACTCCCATTTGACCATCACAATGACTCCAGTAAGTAGCACCTAACATTATTCCTGTTTTGCAGAGGAGGGTTCTGAACCTAAGGTCACGCACACAGCCAATAAGTACTTGAAGTGGTGGTGTGGGAGCCTGGGCAGTCTGCCTTGAGTCCACCTGCTTCATCACTCTCAGCCAGCTTCCCTTTCCCCTGTGCATTTCTGGTACCTCAGAAGCTACTTTAAATGGCCCCCTGATCTGAGTAAGAATGTGGCTGACTTTCTGCCTAAAGGACGGGTGTTGGTGTCATTAAACTTGAGTTTATTGAGGATAGACAAGTACTTGTCTCTGGTTGCTTAGAACAGCAGCTTAGAGCATATCCAGGGTGGAAGTTGTTGTTTGGCAGTAGGAAGGGCTGTCTGCAGTGTTCTCTGTGTTGGGTGGGGAGCACTCTCTGTTCGTACATGCTCAGCTGCCTGGCATTGTTTCAGTGTCCTTGAGGTACAGAAAGATATTGTTGTTCAGTCACTCAGCTGTGTCCCACTCTTTGCCACCCTATGGACTGCCGCACACCAGGCTTCCATATCTTATCACCAACTCCCGGAGTTTACTCAAACTCATGTCCATCGAGTTGGTGATGCCATCCAACCATCTCATCCTCTGTCGCCCCCTTCTCCTCTTGCCTCTATCTTTCCCAGCATCAGGGTCTTTAACAGTGAGTCGGTTCTTCACATCAGGTGAAAGCATCCTGTTAGACCCTTGCAAGCTTACTAGTCATATCTTGGACTGAACTCTCAGACAAAGCTTTTTAATACTTGACTCAGAATGGACCTCAAGGGTGAAGCTGCAGGAAGTAACAGGTGAAGTTACAGGAAAAGACCAGAGTAGTTGGAGGTTTTTGATATCTAATTAGGAGTCCATGTGGGAGAAGACATAATCCCTGTCATTCACTAATACCAAAATTTTTTAGCCCCAGAGAGGCCACAGCAAAATATCTGGGGGGTGACTTGGTCTTGATAGCCCCCCAAAACAGGGTGCTTGCTCACATTCAAATGAAATAATTGCTCAAAGGGGATTTTCACTTGGGAACATAGTAAGGGAGAAAAACCTGTTGCATCATTGTTTTTTTATTCTGTTTTGAAAACCAAGAGGAAGGAGAGTACAGCCTGTTAAATGGAACTGAAGTTTACCATCTCTCTGATGCCTTACTGGGCTCTTGGCTGTTGTGATGGACGAGCTGAAATTTGGGAGTGACGTTGAATGCAATCTCATTTCCACATCATCAGAATCCTCTAGTGCTGGTTGTAGTAGTAGTCGTAGCAGCACTTGGTCGTGTCTGACTCTTTGCAACACTTTGGACTGTAGCCCACCAGACCCCTCTGTCCATGGATTTTTCAGCAAGAATATTGAAGTCGGTTGCCATTTCCTTCTCCAGGCGATATTCCTGACCCAGGGATCTAACCTGAATCGCCTGTGTGTCCTGGGTTGCAGGCAGATTCTTTACCCACTGTGCCATCAAGGAAGCTCTGGTACTGGTTCAGTTCAGTTGCTCAGTTGTGTCCGAATCTTTGCAACCCCATGAACTGCAGCACGCCAGGCCTCCCTGTCCATCACCAACTCACGGAGTTCACCCAAACCCATGTCCATTGAGTCAGTGATGCCATCCAACCATCTCATTCTGTCGTTCCCTTCTCCTCCTGCCCTCAATCTTTCCCAACATCAGAGTCTTTTCCAGTAAGTCAGCTCTTCGCATCAGATGGCCAAAATACTGGGGTTTAAGCTTCAATATCAGTCCTTCCAATGAACACCAGGACTGATTTCCTCTA